>UESW01001973.1:0-260046 GCA_900491605.1 Calamus simplicifolius | reverse complement strand
TGATAGAAAAAGTCAGAGAGAAGGCTCGAATCCAAATTGCAGCCTATCAGCAAAGAGTCACTCGTTACCATTCCTCCCGAGTCAAAGGAAAGTCCTTCCTTCCTGGTGATCTCATGCTCCGCAAGGCGTTTGTCTCCAAACCATTAGAACAAGGAAAGCTATCTCCAAATTAGGAAGGCCCTTATCAAATTGCGAAGGTCATCAGACTGGGCACCTACAGACTTTGAAATCTGGATGAAAAATCTGTTCTCCGAACATGAAATTCAGACAACCTTCGGATATATCATCAGTAGGGTACGCTCCCACTGAACTCATCCTACTTGCAATGACAAGATCTTATTTTTATTATTATTATGATGTTTGTGCTCCGATCAATTTTCCTTAAAGCCTTTTGGTAAGAGACAAATTTCACCAGCTACCGACCCATGGGTCCATCAACAAAGACTCGGTATCTGAGCAGCAGGTCTGAGGGCCAAGCTAAATATCAACAAAGACTCAGTATGTCCGAGCACTCTCGGCAGGTCCAAGGGCCGAGCTAAATGTCACAAAGATATGTCCTAGCACTCTCGATAGGTCCGAGGGCCGAGCTAAATATCAACAAAGACTCGGTATGTTCGAGCACTCTCGGCAGGTCGAGGGCCAAGCTAAATATCAAAAAACTCGGTATGTCTGAGCACTCTTGACAGGTCCGAGGGCCAAGCTAAATATCAATAAAGACTCGGTATGTCCGAGCACCCTCGGCAGGTGAGGGCCGAGCTAAATATCAACAAAGACTCGGTATGTCTGAGCACTCTCGGCTGGTCCGAGGACCGAGCTAAATATCAACAAAGACTCGGTATGTCCGAGCACTCTCGGCAGGTCCGAGGGCCAAGCTAAATATCAACAAAGACTTGGTATGTCCGAGCACTCTCGGCAGGTCGAGTGCAAGATAAATATCAAAAAGACTCGGTATGTTCAAGCACTCTCAGTAGGTCTGAGGGCTGAGCTAAATATTAACAAAGACTCGATATGTTTGAGCACTCTTGGCAGGTCTGAGGGCCAAGCTAAATATCAACAAAGACTGGTATGTCCGAGCACCCTCGGTAGATCCGAAGGCCGAGCTAAATAACAACAAAGACTCGGTATGTCCGAGCACCCTCGGCAGGTCGAGGCCAAGCTAAATATTAATAAAGACTTACAATGTCCGAGCATCCTCGATAGGTCGAGGGCCGAACTAAATATCAGCAGAAACTCGGTGTGTCCGAGCACCCTCGGCAGGTCCGAGGAGTCCTCTCCGTACCTTAGTAGTACCAAATGAAATATATTTTTTTTCAAACCTTGGCAGGACCGAGCGATTTTTTCAAGCCTCGGCAGGACTGAATGATTTTTTTAAGCTTTGGCATGACCGAACTGTGCAAATGAATCAAGTAAAAGCTTTCGGGGATATCCGGCATGACCGAACTCCCATCAAAAGCCAGCAAAGCCGCCCAGGCCTTTTTCTAGCTTAAGATAAATCATGCGCCCTACCCTTAAAGAGCCAACATAATCTGATGCACATCAGCAGGCTTAAAAACCATTTGGTGAAGAGTTAAATTTTTAAAAAATGCCCTCGATAGGAAAGTATCGATACGGCCATCCAAATACCTTCCTTAACGAAGGGATTCCCTAATAGCTATTTGCATATCTCGGCAAGACTGAGTCTTCACCCTGCGTCCTTCGATTCAACATGAGAGATTTGTGCATCAAAAAAAGCACAAAAACAGTGATGCATCGAAAAAAATTGCACTTCGCAAAACAGAAGCAAAATGGCAAAAAGAGATACACGTGCGAAAGGAAAAGGTTCTCTTATTTCAATAATATTTCATTACAAAAAGTTACAGCCCCTTGCAAGGCGTTACAAGTGCATTACACAGGAAACACATAAAAAAAATGTTCAAACAAGCTTCTGCCCATGATTTAAAGAAATCAGAAAAGACAACTCTGCCGAGTTGTCTGAGTTGCTGAGCAACGTTACAAAAGAAAATGGCCGGTGCTGCTCACCTTCTTCCCCATTAGAAGCCAGCTGATAGATTCTCGAATGGATGAACTGAGAGATCCAAAATGGTACCCATTTAAGGACTGAGGATGAAGGAAAGCCGTGGCCCATAAAAAATTGCATTTTCAGTGGTCTCCGCGGCCTCATGATGAGCGGATAGAGCCAAATAGAAAGCACCCGCGTGCGCTTTCCATATGACCTCTATCCTCCTTCTGCACTTCGCATATGACCTCCATAACTCCTTCCTCGAGGATGACTTGCTTCCCAGAACTTCCTCATCAACCCAACCATTGGAGCTAATTCAAGCCCCGAAGAGAAAGCTCAACCCCACGGCACTTAACCTCAGCTTGATAAAAGCCATGAAAGCTTCTTTTCTCAAAGTGAGAAGGCTTCCTAGAGTTTGCTCTAACATCCCCCCGCTCTCCTTTTTTATAGATATGAAACTAAGAGCGGCCATTAATGAAGGCGGAGAACTTTGGGACTCGGCGCGACCACCATGTTGCATCCAAGGCCACGTGGCGAAACTTTAATGGAACTCGATGCTTCTTGGGGTATGCTAGAAGCACTCCCCATACACAATAAGGGGTCAAAGATTTTCTCTCGATCTCGGATCAGAAACCTTAAATGCAAGGAATTGTTTGCAAATCCTCAAGATACGGATAAACTTGGAAAACCCTCTATGGATAAATGCGTTGTCTACTAGCAATCGAATGCTTGGCGTATACAAAAGCAAAATCACATCAAAAAACATAACACATTAATGAATTCTTTGGGAAAAGTGAAAGGCTCTTCGGCGAATCCGAGCTACTTTTGTACCTTGGAAAAGCCGAGCCATTCCTTCTATTTCGAAAAAACCAGCCATTCCTTTTACGCCGGCAGAGCCGAGCTATCCCCCGCTTCGATGAATCTGATCGGGCTGGTCTCAGCAAGACCGAGCGACCTCTTCAATTTTGACAAAGTCATCCTAAAATTTTCTGAGCTCTAACAGAGCCGGTTTACACACTTGGCTTCGTAATGAGCTAAGTTTAGGCAAGACACAGATGAGCTAAAAGACCGTTCGACACACAAATACCAAAACAATGGGATACACAAAGAAAACCAAAAGATTTATTCATATCATGATATTGTTTTTATTACAAAAAAAATGAAAGAGAAATATGGAAAGATGGATCCTTAAGTCCTGGCTTCATCCTCAGAGGCAACTTCAGCAATGCCTGAAGTATGTTGATCCGACCGACCCTCTTCATCACTCGTCCTCAAAGTCATGTCCACCTTGGCAGTTGTCTGCGGAACTCCGGCCTCCTTGGCGGCAGGTCTTGAGACCTCTGCTTCCTTAGCAAATTTTGGAGGAGCCTCCGTTAGGTCTCCCTCTGAGGCCACTTCAAAATCAATGCTAGGAGCGTCTTCATCATCATCGCTGTCGTCGGATGAGGGAGTCGCTGCCAATGCTTGATTATCGGTGATGGAAAATAATACTTCTCGTCCTCCAAAAGTGAGAGGTTGATGTCTGGGTACTCCTGGATCACCTTCGCCCGAACCTCGCTCGCTCCAACTCGGTATGCCTCCTTTGAAAACTGGATTCGCCCTCTAGCGAACTCATCCAAGCTTTTATATCTCTTAATCGCCAGAGCAATTTCATTGTTGCCTCGGCCATCCGATGCTCAAGATCGAAGCACTTCTTTTCGACTCGAGGCTAAATCCTTGCTCAAAGCTTTTACTTGATTGGCCGTCTCAGCCTTAGCCTTCTCCAGCTAGAGAAAAAATAATAAACAACATAAAATGGTCAAATTAGCTCTAACTATAGGGAAGAGATGAACCGTTGCGTGAAAGTGGTGAGAGGACATACCTGTTTCACATGGCAGGTGACTTCGGCTTTCGCTTTCTTAGCTCTTTTCCGAGCATTCTCCTCTCTTTTATGCACCTGCTCATGTCCTTCCAGGCATGTTTAAGATCATTCGGTCCCTGGAGCCATCGGATCGCACTTGGCGTAGCTCAGCCGTAAGATCGGAGATTTGTTTCTGTTAAGACTCAAGCCGAGCCTCAAAATAGGATTTTTCCTCAACAGCCCTAGCATTAAGGAAGTAAATTTCCCTTTGGGCCTCACCTTAGAACCTTGATAGTTCTGATCGAGCTTCATCGGCTACCTTCCGAGCCTCCCCAAATTCGGCTGCCTCAGCCTGAAGTTGTAACACCTCGGATCGAGCATCTTTGCTCGACTTTTTAGCTTCATCAAGCTTGGCTTACACCCTCATCAATTCTTCTGAGTGCTGATCAGCTGAGTTTATTTTGGCGGAGTGCCTCGACCTCGTGCGAGATCTTCCTGTTGCATTCATTGGCAGAGATCAGGCGCCTATAGAGCACCCTCTGGAGGAGAATTGCCTACAATAGAACCAAATGATTGGGTTCGAAAAAACTATGCAAAACATCTAAGAAGGCAAAGAAGGAAAGAAAACTCACTCGAATGCAAGAAGAGTTCATATCCCTTAGAATATACTGGTGGGGATTGACGCATAGTCATCCAAGTCAGCAGGCATTTCGAACCCCTCAACCGCAAAAGCAACTTTCTGGCGACTGTCCTCTCCTTCTTTGAGGTAAATGACATGTTCTTTCGCATAAAAAACATTAAAAAAGTTGTCAATCCGAGATCGCAACTCTTCGGCAGCGCGACCCAAGGGATCAAGGAGGGGGCTAAGCCGCCTTATCCCTTCCTCGTCGTCTGTCAACATCCTCGAAGGCCCCGGCTCCTCCATCCTCATCGAGGGAGCCCCTTCTCCGCCTGGTGAGCCTCTTCTTTCTTCTTCCTCTTCTACCCGACGGGGAGGGGATCCTACGAAGGTGGGACAACACTCTGCAGAGCGGCCGCTCGGCCTTTGAAGACAATTCCCTCAACCTCTGCGGACTTACAGAACCCTCCCCTTCAGGATAATGTACATCAGTAGCTACGGGATAAAGAAATTCCGTTACCTAAAAATCATCATCTGCTGGTTCAGGCAAATGACAAAGCTCCTGCTCTGCCCGAGCTACTACATCTCCGGCTTCATTACTAGGTGTCGGCCCTCCAAGTTCCAGTGCCAGAATAGGGGCTAGGACCAGCCCCTCTGTAACAACCCCCCTCAGCGGGCTCAGAAGTTAGGGCTCAATTAATTCTTGTGGATGGCTCGGCAGAACTAGTTGTATCCTAGAGGGAGAGGAAGAAGATGACCTCCGCTCAAGCTTGGCCCTCTTCCCTCTGCGGGAGTCGATGAGACAGTACAGCGATACTTCGTACTCTTCTTTCTGCTCGAATCGCTATAATCGATTGCGAGCACTCCTCTCATCTGAGCCCCAAACTCAAACCTGATCCCTGCAACATACAAATCATTGGACGTTAGTTACATCCCTGCAAAGACATCAAGACTATGCTCAACCCAGCATTGTAAAGTGCCTCTTCAGTCAGGACAGCATCGATTGGAACCACTTTGCTGTAGAGAATGTCGAAGTCCTCCTCCACCTTCGATAGTATTGAACGCTGGTTCGGTTCCATGGGAGAGGCTCCCATTGGCGAGGAAAGTCGAATGTAGCATCCCATTCGATAATGAAAAACCGTGACTTCCATCCTTTGACAGAAGTCGAAACCTTAGAAAACCTCTTGAAGTTCTTCTGTGGCCCTATGTAGTGCCAGGATGAATCTTTGGAGGACGTAAGACTGTAGCAGGCCCGAAATAGAGGAACCATCGCTCTTATCCCCATAAATGTGCACAGGAAGATGAACCCGATGATATAATGCTAGCTATTCGACGTAATCATCATTGGACAGATGCCATAATACTTCATTATGCCGTTCACCAGTGGATTAAGGGGAAAGCAGAGACCCACCTTGAATCTTTCCTCATAGAAAAAGACCCCCGACTCTAATTGATAAGGCACCCTTTGTTCAGGACCGGGGACCCGCATCCGAATGTCACTTGTGAACCAGTAATCCTGATGAATCCTCTCCAGATCTGCGGGGTCATCATCAAGACCAAGTCAATGGGACACTCCTTATCTCCAAGATCAATGGAAGAAATGCCAGCCATGTCCTCCTGGGTCGAAGGTGTTTTGTCTATTGAGAAGGAAGAAGATAGAGAGAAAGCGCAGCGAAAGATAACGTTGCTCAACTCTATTTAAACCGATACGGTGAGACGAGAATCCCTATGCATCGCCAGACCTTGGGCCTGCCATGCACCATTCTGTCCATGGCTGACAGCGGAAAACGAGAGGTTTTCTCCTCGTGCGATGAGAAGAAATGATGAAGCGGCGGCCTGACATTTATGAAAGCCCCATAGCACATCTTCGCCTATGTGAATTCCCCTAACTAGATAAAGCCACCTGAAACTCTACTCCCTACGCCCGAGACCACGCTTCGGACTAGGGAGTGGGGGGCATATGATGAGGGAAAAAATTGTCATTGCATTAATATCTGTGAACGTGCCAAAAAGGTTAGGATCGTTTTTTATTTTCGCCTACCAAACACTATTCAGAAAAAGATAAAAATCTCACTGATCTCATGTGGCTGATCAAGCCACGTTAGGGCTAACAGAATGAATAACTGCCAGAGTTCCCTTGGCCTCGACTTCAGAGTCCCCCTTGACCTCAAACTCCAAAGTCCCCCTCGGCCTCGGACTTCAGAAGCCCCCTCGGCCTCGAACTTCAGAAGCCCCCTCAGCCTCGGACTCCAGAGTTTCCCTCGACCTCGGACTCTAGAGTCCCCCTCGGCCTCAGACTTCGGAAGCCCCCTCGGCCTCGGACTCCAGAGTCACCCTGGCCTCGGACCCTAGAGCTCCCCTTGGCCTTGGACGCCAGAGCTCCCCTCAGCCTGGACTCCAGAGCCCCTCGGCCTCGGACTCCAGAGTCCCCCTCAGCCTTGGACTTTAGAAGCCCCCTCGGCCTCGGACTCCAAAGTCCCCCTCGACCTTGGACTTCAAAGCCCCTCAGCCCGGACTCCAGAGTCCCCCTCGGCCTCGGATCTACCATACGCTGTGTTCAGAAAAAGGCAACCCCTCCGTCTCGTCAGGTCGAACCATCCTCATGCCTTGGCAGGCCCAGAGTAGCCAAAAGCCAAATAAGACCCTCCGACCACATCAGCCCTTGTCATCTCAAAAAGAAAATCGATCCAGGCACAGCCTATTGCCTATAAATAGCCAGATAACAAAATAACTGAATCTCAAGGCTCAGATCAGCCTCTTCAGCCGTCAATCCCCTTAACGAACAAGATTCGAATCTCGCCGGTCTCGTAACAAACTTGACTCAATCAGGTCCCCATGATTCTGATTTTCTGTCTCCTAAGACACGTTCAAAGAGTTAGGTGAACAAACCGCCAACACTCAGACAGTCTATAAATACCATTCTCGAAATCCTTTCAGTGCGCTCACTCTTTCACTGAGAAAAACTCCATTAAAGCTCAAGCGGAACTCTGAGCTCCCGAGAGGCCATCCTTAAGGAGCTCTTCTGCAGGAGCCTTCTCCTCATATCTGATTGCTGTGAATCTCACTGACTTGGGCGTCGAAGGGTCTTTGCAGGGGATCACCCCCAGCGTTCTCTGCGTGAGGACTGTCTTGCAGGTCATCCGCGAGAGATCACGTCCAGATCCAAGTCGGGCCGCACCCGAGTCGGAGAACAGATTTTCATGGCAACAAACGGTTACTTCGCATATGAAAATGTCTTGTACCCCTTGTGCAATATTTACTTCTTAGCTAACATAAATAAATAAATAAAAAGAAGCAACTCAACGTTCAACCGATGGACTTTAAGGATTAATTCGATGGACGTAACGTCCAGTTCTCGTAAAGGAACACGGTGTTGACTAACAAATTTAATATGGATTTTATTTTAATTTTTTAATTTGCGCTGTGCATTATTCTGCATGCCCATCAATGCCCCAGCTTCGATCGAGAAAGGGCAAGCAACGAGGACCCTTCAAGAGGTCACAATGTCGTCACTGTCGATACAAGCGACATTTTGTTCTATGTTTTTGTTTTCACCTCCCTCTCTTGACTTCTATTGCCGTCAAATTTCACCAATCGCCATTAACGACCACTTCCGACGATCCTCCCCAGTTCCCAGCTTGTACAAGGTTTCCTCCCTCCTCTATATGTTCTTTTACACCCACACGCACACGCAAAATGCTTCTAGGCTCAAAGAAAAGTGTGTGAGAGAGAGATGGCTGGAGGAGGAGGTGAGATAGAGCTCACTCTGGAATTCACCCCAACGTGGATCGTCACCGTCGTTTGCTCCGTTATCGTCTTGATCTCCCTCTTCTTCGAGCATCCTCCATTACCTCGGCAAGGTGAACCGAATCAATTTCAGTTCTTCTTCATCTATTGCCTCTGTTTCAACATACTCATCGTAAAGAACTTGCTTCTCGTATAGTTTCTCAAGCGGAAGAAGTAGAAGCCATTGTTTCATGCTCTTCAGAAGGTGAAGGAAGGTGGTGCTTCTTCCTCCTCTCTCTCAATCTATTGAATATATTCTCGGTGCTTTGATTTGCTTAGAGCTGAGAGATGATGAGTGTTTGGGTTGGGCAGAGTTGATGCTGCTGGGGTTCATCTCGCTGCTGCTGATGGTGTTTCAGGGGTCGATCCAGAGGATATGCATCAAGGAGAGCCTCACCCACCACATGCTCCCCTGCAGTTTAAAGGATAAAGAGTTAAAGAAGGCTGCAACGACCGCCCACTACGCTGCCGAATTCTTCGCTGGAGCCCTCGGCAGCGGGCGATGGCCGCTGGCAGGCGCGGAGGAGACTCGACCCACTGCCATAAAGAGGTAACTTTGGAGACAGATCAAGGTTTTAAAATTTATGGGATAAGGCCTTGGGACAAGAGCCTCCCAAGATGCACCTAGGATTCAGACGATGGTGGAACAGTCATCTCAATGATTAAGAAAGGTTCGTCCAGGAGCCAAAGCTAGGAAGTTATAAGGGAGAGTTTGCAGGGTGGTTTGAAGTGTTAAATAAAACCATGTAGAGACTTAATTGACAATTTAAAGGTTTGAATGGAAGACAGTAATTTTGGCAAGTGGAGTGAAAAGAATGAAAAACTTTATCAACTCATTTACTTTACTGCATAATTGGATCAACAGAAATACAAGAAATGTTCAGATTAGAAGTCAAGTTCAGACATATTTTAGTGTTTGTTGTATTGAATGTAATCAGTTAGACAAATGCATGTTTTATCTCCAAAAGGGCAAAGAAACCAGTTAATATTTGTTAATGAAATTGGTAAATATCCATATTGTAACTATGCTTAAATACTTTAAATTATTCATTGGGTTCGGTTTACATTTTTTTTCATACATTGAATTTCTGAAATGGATTATGGAAGATATGCCTTTTTAATTTTGTGAGCCATTCAGATGTCGGCTTAATCCATAGATTATTTTTTGTTGAAAAATTGAATAAGGTTCTACTTTTTTTTCCCTAAGGAAAAGTTCTATTACTTCTCAGCTAAAACAATACTATTTTAATTGCTCAGAGTAAATCCATCATATCTTCTCCTGAAAGATATTTCTTTTTGCTTCATTTGACCGAGTATTCGACATTGTTATTAAGCAAGTTTCAGACTTCTGAATTTCTTTTCCTAGGAGAAGTTCCATTACTATCACTAGAAGAAATCCATCAATTGCATATCTTTATCTTTGTTTTGGGGTAACACATGTGGTACTTAGTCTCATCACTGTGGTTATAGGCAGTCTCAAGGTAGATGGGTGACATCTCTTCATCTTTTAATTGTTTTGTTGCTTGTTTGCTACATATGCAAAAAAAATTCTCCTTCTGCATTATATCTAATTATAACATTCTCCTCATCACTTAGATTCAAAGATGGAAGCACTGGGAGGATTCAATACCAAAAGAGGCTGGAAATGGTATGATTGGACTTATTAGCATATCTCAAACTCTGGCTTTTGTTCAAACAAATTTCATATAAGTGAACAATTCAGTGACTCCAAGCCTTTTTCAGGAGCCACACAGGTCATCACTTATGTTTTGTATGATCTATTATTGACACAGTGACAATAACAGGTGCAGTTCATAAAAAGATCACCCATGTGCATCAGTTTGAATTTATCAGGAAACGTTTCAAGGGTTTTGACAAAGATTCTTCAATATTAAGTTGGTTGGTATGTAAGGCATTTTTTATATTTACATTAGACATGTTGACTTCATAGTGAACCAACACGAAGTTGTTTCATTTCCCTGAAAGTATATCAGTTGTACAGAAGAAGAAACATCAGAATCCCTTTAAAAGTTTGTGTTTTGTTTCAGCATTCTTTTGTTAAGCAGTTCTTTTACTCTGTTACCAAAACAGATTGCACTACAATGAGACTTGGTTTCATCATGGTAAGCATATGAGTTGGCAGTCAAAAGCTTTTTATGTGCATGTGTATCCAAATATGCTGAATTCATTTTCTTTTGTTCACTTCAACCCTTTGGCCTCTCTATTTAAGACTCACTGTAAGAGTAACCCAAAATTTAATTTTTATAAATACATGGTACGAGCCCTTGAAGATGATTTCAAGCGAGTTGTTGGTATAAGGTAATCATTACCAAGCAAACTTACTTACATCTAATCTTTTTTAAGCAAATACTTACATATAAGCATGAACACAAAAAAATTTGTTATGGTATAACTTTGATTAAACTTGTGATCTGTACTAAATCTGGCACTGAGAACAGCAGTTTCCATGTCTCTAAGGGATATGTCATCCTCTTGCTTACGGTCTTTCTTTCATTGCAGCTGGTACCTTTGGATTTTTGTGATGGTTTTCTTGTTGTGGATGTTCACGGTATGTTCAACCAGCATATAGCCCTTACATGAAACTTAACAAACGATTTTATGATGAAATCAGGGGGTGACTACTAATGTGGTCTTTGTACTTTTTCCTACTGTTTCATGGGCTGATGAGCTTATTTTGTAGTTTTTTTCTGAAAAAGCTAACCTCAAATAATACTATTGACCTTTGTTATTGCAGAAATAGTGTGTACAAGTACTCTGTTGCCTTGTTGAGATCCTTGTGAAATTCAACTTGTGCTTTAGGCAAACAAAAACTAGTTGATATTGAATATCTTACCATATTAATAACATCTGGATATTGACCTACAAATTCATTTTTCCTTTTGTCTCATTTTAGGGTCCATTCTCATCATTCATACTTTAGTTTTGCTTCTAGGCCAACTTCACTTGACTTTTGCATGTATATCATCTGTGTACACCTGCACCTTGTTCCTTTTGCCTTGACATCTGTAAAGCTTTTTTCTAGCTACATCTACCATTCCTGAATTCCTTCATCCATCCTGTCTCTTTTCTCCCAATTTTTTGCCATGAAACTGATTTTCTTCATGTCCATGTGCTTAATTACCAATGAGGAAGGATTTAAGGAATGGTAGGGAGGTATAATAGCAGACAAAATTGTTTACATGTTTTACTGCTTTTGTTAAATTTCATATAGTGATTCTCTACTTGATCCTTATGCCTTATGATCTATTCTTCAGAATATTCATGTCCCTCTTTGCAGGGTGGCACACATATTTTTGGATATCATTCATTCCTTTACTTTTAAGTACTTGTGCTTCTGAATATTGAGTATGTTTAAATTGCCCTCCACAGAGTTAGTTTAGGCTATAAGCAAGGTATGCATTGCATTTTGGCATGGCATGGACCAATTGTCGTGCTATGTTGAGCCATGCGCTTCTCAGCATGCTTGCATCCATTGGCATTACAAGATGTGAAGTGCTGGAGAACATGTTATATTATGTCATACTGGTACGGTATTGTGACAGTAATATATTATGTATGTCTGCCATACCAAACGGCACTTAAATCCATGATCAAAACCCAGTAAGAAAGTCCCTTCACAAGCACTAAATTATTAGGAAATAAAAATCTCACGAAATTACTTCCATGATTATGATTAATTTTTGATTTGACTATGAATGGTATTTGATGAAAGAAGTAGCCAGTATGGTCATCTAAACAAATTATAATTCAAATAGGAAAAAGAAAAATAAAACTATAAACATCAATTGAGATCCAAATGCTTCTTCAAGTGCAATCTTTCTGCTCCACATAACCTCAGATATTTGAAAGAAAATTCTTGCTTTCAACTCTGACTGCTCTGTCCATATTTTGTATTTTTACTCGCTTGCATTTAGCACATGTGCATTGTTGGTTGCTCTCTGATCCTGATAGAATTTTGATTAGGCATTTTCTTGTTTATGGATGCTTTGCAGCTTCTACTTGCTGTTGGCACTAAGTTAGAGCATATCATCACTCAGTTAGCTCATGAGGTTGCTGAAAAGCATACTGCTATTGAAGGTGATTTGGTGGTTACTCCTTCAAATGATCTCTTCTGGTTCCACCGGCCTGAAATTGTTCTTGTCCTGATTCACTTCATCCTTTTCCAAAATGCCTTTGAGATCACTTTTTTCTTCTGGATACTAGTAAGCACCACTAGTTGTCACTTTTGTGTCATTTCTTGATGCTTAATTTTCATGTACACACATGCATCGACTCACTTATCATATATATCCTTGTTGAAGACCAAGAGTAGTTGCCCACATTGGTTTTTGCATATCGTCCTCTCTTTGCATTGTGATTCATGGAATGTTTCTAACATACTTGAAATGGATGCTTGAAGCAAATAGGCATGTTATGTATGAAAAAATGAAATCTACCTGCAGTTTATATAATTACAACTCCAAGAGCATATTCATATGAAAGATATGAAGTTACAAATAGTAAAAAACCAGTGTTATCTGTCATAGTATCATAAATTTACAAGCATTACCACTTAGGAGAAGAAGGAAAAAAAATCCAACACGAAACAATTATTTTGCAAGTCTAATTTGTGTGCATGTAATTCTATATTCTTGCAAGCAATTGAGAATGCATGAGATCTTTGACTTCACTAAGTGCATGGTTAAGATTAGACATAATTTTATTAATAATGATTTATACACTCCCATTTATATTAATCTCCCATCCAAGTTGGGACAAAATAATGCATTGAGCTGCACTCTACAAGATTGTAATATACTCTTCCAGGCATGAACATGACTTTTGAGTTTCCCTCTGAAACTTCTAACCTGATTTGTGGTAGATATATATGCAGTCTCTGTTGAGTACAAAATAATTTTCAAATGATTTAGCTAAAAAATAGGAAAAAAGAAAGTCAAGGATTGTTATTCTGTCTAATTTCCTAAAAGTGTCATTGATTCTCATTGAAATAAAAAGTGGCGACACTGCCTACAACTACATTTGGAATGCCAAACATTCTCTCTGACACTTGCAATTGACTTTGAAGCTTGTGGAGTCAATATGTACACACCTTGGGACCAGTTTATCCATGGTGCCAGTATAATCAGTCTTTTTAGCTTAAATCATCTTTTTAAAAAAAGAATCTCTCTTGTAAAATTCAATAGAACAACCAAATTTTATAGCTCTTACATGCAGAATTTCTATGCTTGACAATGATGAGTTATTATTAATAAAAATTATTAGAATTTGACATGATTTATTTGTAACGCATACCACGTATCACTTTGATTCCTGCATCATGGGGAAGATTGGCTTCATCATCTCCAGACTTGTAGTCAGGTAGCTAGTAACCCATTCCTTTAGGTTGTGTTGGATTCTGTAATAACCTTGGATGGAAGAAGAGAAAGTTATCTGGAAAAGCCTATTCCACACCTTCCCATGAAGTAGACTTGTCTCTTAAATGGGAGGGATATCCTTTCACACATGATAGTGAGGGAATAGGCCATCCTGCCAGGCCAAAATGATGTTGGCAAGACAAAAGGAGGGAATAGGGGATTATCCGTTCACTTATTCCCCATCCAAACTTAAAGCAGGCCTAATATTCGATTATTCTCTAAACTTACATCTCTTTTGTTGTCCTCTGCTATGGACTAGTGTCATCATACAACTTCTCTGCAGCTACAACACCCTGCCACTCTATGCCATTGTGATGCAGGTGAATTGCTATGCCATCAAATTTTTGTCTTGCCCTCAATAAATTTGCATGGCACCACAGTGAGTTTTGCTTTTGAAACCCAGATGGGCAGCTCATTTAAGAAGGCAATATTTGATGAACAAGTGCAACAAGGCCTTTTGGGTTGGGCTGGTAAGATAAAGGACTAGAAGGGCAAGAGAGTGATCAATACACACAGTGTTTCAAACACCCAAGAATCAAGAAATGGAACTTCAATGGGGATTCAATTGCAGAAGGATTCCATCATGGAAGAGGTACAAGGTGAGATTGTTGATGAAGAGGACTCAAAGACATTGTTGAAGCCAAGGCCTTGAAATACTAACGTGACCTAGAACCTACAAGGCATCGAATATATCAAAGCATCAGCTAGCTTCTCTCGCCGTTGATTCACTAACTATCCGGATTCGAAAGCTACCGATCTCATAATAAATTTGATTCGAATCAGATTCGAATCATGATGATTTCTGATTCCCTGTGACACGTCTAAAAAATCAGATAGTTATATGCCATCATATCAGCAACCTATACATACCCTGTCCAAAAGTCTTTCAGGTACGCTTACTCTTTCACTGAAAAACTCCATTGAAGCTCAAACAGAGCTCTCCAACTCCCCGAGAGGCCATCCTAGAGGGACTCTTCTGTGAGAGCCTTCTCCTCATATCTGTTTGCTATGAATCTCCACTGACTTGGCGTCGGAGGGTCTTCCACAGAGGGCCAACTCCAATGCTTACTACGTGAGGACTGTCTCATAGGTCCACCCAAACGAGAGATTGGCATCCGGTTTCGAAGGTGGGCTGCACCCGAGTTAAAGAATGGATTTCTACGGCAACACAAGACTATTTCATGGGAAGGTGTGGATATACTTTTTCCAGATAGCTTTCTCTTATTTCGTCCAAGGTTATTCCACAATCAAACACAACCTAGAAGAATGGATTACTAGCTACCTGTCTAAAAGTCTGGGGATGATGAAGCTAGCCTTACCCATGATGCAGGAATCTAAGTGATCCGAGGTCTGTGTTACAAATAAATCATGTCAATTCCTAATAATTTTTATTACTAATAACTCGTCATTGGCAAGCATAGAAAATATGCATGTAAGAGCTATAAAATTTGATTATTCTACTGAATTTTACAAGAGAGATTCTTTTTTTAAAAAAGATGATTTAAGCTAAAAAGACTGATTATACTGGCACCATGGCTAAACTGGTCCCAATGTGTGTACATATTAACTCGACAAGCTTCAAAGTCACTTGCATTCTGTTAGAGAGAATGTTGGCGTTCCAAATGCAGTTGTAGGCAGTGTCACCCCTTTTTATTTCAATGAGAATCTATGACACTTTTAGGCAATTAGACATAATAACAATCCTTGACTTTCTTTTTTCCTATTTTTTCAGCTAAATCATTTGAAAATTATTTTGTACTCAACAAAGACTGCATATATCTACCACAAATTAGGTTAGAAGTTTTAGAGGGACACTCAAAAGTCATGTTCATTCCTGGAAGAGTAAATTACAATCTTGTAGAGTGCAGCTCACTGCATTATTCTGTCCCAACTTGGATGGGAAATTAATATAAATGGGAGTGTATAAATCATTATTAAGAAAATTATGTCTAATCTTAACCATGCACTTATGGAGTCAAAGATCTCATGCATTCTCAATTGCCTGCAAGAATATAGAATTACATGCACACAAATTAGACTTGTAAATAATTGTTCCTTGTTGAATTTTTTTTTCCCTTCTTCTCCTAAGTGGTAATGCTTGTAAATTTATGATACCATGGCAGGTAACACTGGTTTTTCACTATTTGTAACTTCATATCTTTCATATGAATATGCTCTTGGAGTTGTAATTATATAAACTGCATGTAGATTTCATTTTTTCATACATAACATGCCTATTTGCTTCAAGCATCCATTTCAAGTGTGTCAGAAACATTCCATGAATCACAATGCAAAGAGAGGATGATACGTAAAAACCAATGTACACAACTACTCTTGGTCTTCAACAAGGAAATATATGATTAAGTGCATGCATGCATGTGTGTACATGGAAAATTAAGCCTCAAGAAATGATACAAAAATGACAACTAGTGGTGCTTACCAGTATCCAGAAGAAAAAAGCAATCTCAAAGGCATTTTGTAAAAGGATGAAGTGAATCAAGACAAGAACAATTTTAGGCCGGCGGAACCAGAAGAGAGCATTTGAAGGAGTAGTATGCTTTTCAGCAACCTCATGAATGATATGCTCTAATTTAGTGCCAGCAACAAGAAGCTGCAAAGCATCCATAAATCAGAAAACACCTAATCAAAATTCTATCAGGATCCAGAGAGCGAGTAAAAATACAAAATATGCTCATGTACTAAATGCAAGCAAATAAAAATACAAATATGCACAGAGCAGTCAGAGTTGAAAGCAAGAATTTTCTTTCAAATATCTGAGGTTATGTGGAGCAGAAAGATTGCACTTGAAGAAGCATTTGGATCTCAATTGATGTTTATTGTTTCATTTTTCTTTTTCCTGTTTGAATTATAATTTGTTTAGATGACCATACTGGCTACTTCTTTCATCAAATACCATTCATAGTCAAATAAAAATTAATCATAATCATGGAAGTAATTTCGTGCGATTTTTATTTCCTAATAATTTAGTGCTTGTGAAAGGGCCTTTCTTATTGGGTTTTAACCATGGATTTAAGTGTCGTTTTTGTATGGCAGGCATGCATAATATATTACTGTCACAATGCCATACCAGCATGACATAATACAACATGGTCTCCAGCACTTCACATCTTGTAATGCCAATGGATGACAAGCATGCTGAGCACGGCATGGCTAAACACAGCATGGTAATCGGTCCATGCCATGCCAACATGCAATGCATACCTTGCGTATAGCCTAAACTAACTCTGTGGAGGGCAATTTAAACGTACTCAATATTCAAAAGCACAAGCACTTACAAGTAAAGGAATGAATGATATCCAAAAATATGTGTTCCACCCTGCAAAGAGGAACATGAACATTTTGAAGAATAGATCACATGGCATAAGGATCAAGTAGATAATTACTATATGATATTTAACATAAGCAGTAAAAGCATGTAAATGATTTTGTCTGCTATTATACCTCCCTACCATTCCTTAAATCCTTCCTCATTGGTAATTAAGCACATGGACATGAAGAAAATCAGTTTCATGGCAAAAAATAGGGAGAAAAGAGGCAGGATGGATGAAGGAATTCAAGAATGGTAGATGTAGCTAGAAAAAAGCTTTACAGATATCAGGGCAAAATGAACAAGGTGCAGGTGTACACAGATGATACACATGCAAAAGTCAAGTGAAGTAGGCCTAGAAGCAAAACTAAAGTATGAATGCTATGAGAATGGACCCTAAAATGGAGACAAAAGGAAAAATGAACTTGTAGGTCAATATCCAGATGTTATTAATATGGTAAGTATTCAATATCAACTAGATTTTGTTTGCATAGCACAAGTTGAATTTCACAAGGATGTTAACAAGGCAATAGAGTACTTGTACACACTATTTATGCAATAACAAAGGTCAATTGTATTATTTGAGGTTAGCTTTTTTAGAAAAAACTACAAATAAGCTCATCAACCCATGGAACAGTAGGAAAAAGTACAAAGACCACATTAGTCTTCACCCCCTGATTTCATCATAAAATCATTTGTGAAGTTTCATGTAAGGCCTATATGCTGGTTGAACATACCGTGAACATTCAGCAACAAGAAAACCATCACAAAAATCCAATGGTACCAGCTGCAATGAAAGAAAGGATAAGCAAGAGGATCACATATCCCTTAGAGACATGGAAACTGCTGTTCTCAGTGCCAGATTTAGTACAGATCACAAGTTTAATCAAAGTTGTACCATAACAAATTTTTTGTGTTCACGCTTATATGTAAGTATTTGCTCAAAAAAGATTAGATGTAAGTAAGTTTCCTTGGTAATGATTACCTTATACCAACAACTTGCCTGAAATCATTTTCAAGGGCTTGTACCATGCATTCATAAAAATTAGATTCTAGGTTACTATTACGTGAGTCTAAAATAGAGAGGCCAAAGGGTTGAAGTGAGCAAAAAGAAAATGAATTCAGCATATTTGGATACACATGCACATAAAATGCTTTTAACTGCCAACTCATATGCTTACCTCGATGAAACCAAGTCTCATTGTAGTGTAATCTGCTTTGGTAACAGAGTGAATGAACTGCTTAACAAAAGAATGCTGAAACAAAACACAAACTTTTAAAAGGATTCTGATGTTTCTTCTTCTGTACAACTGATATACTTTCAAGGAAATGAAACAACTTCGCGTTGGTTCACTGTGAAGTCAACATGTCTAATGTAAATATAAAGAATGCCTTACATACCAACCAACTTAATATTGAAGAATATTTGTCAAAACCGTTGAGATGTTTCCTGATAAAATCCAAACTGACGCACAGGGGTGATCTTTTTATGATCTGCACCTGTTATTATCACTATGTCAATAATAAATAAGGCTTGGAGTCACTGAATTATTCGCTTCTATGAAATTTGTTTGAACAAAAGCCAGAGTTTGAGATATGTTAATGAGTCGATCAAACCATTTCCATCCTCTTTTGCTATTGAATCCTCCCAGTCCTTCCAACTTTTAATCTATGTGATGAGGAGAATGTTATAATTAGATATAATACAGAAGGAGAAATTTTTTTGCATATGTAGCAAACAAGCAACAAAACAATTAAAAGATGAAGAGATGTCACCCATCTACCTTGAGACTACCTATAACCACAATGATGAGACTAAGTACCACATGTGTTACTGCCAAAACAAAGATAAAGATATGCAGTTGATTGCTTTCAGTGATAGTAATGAAACTATTCCCTAGGAAAAGAAAGAAATCAATAATTCAGAAGTCTGAATTCAAAGTCTGAAACATGCTTCTGAATGAAATAATAACAATGTCAAATACTCGATCAAATGAAGCAAAAAGAAATATCCTTTAGGGAGAAGATATGATGGATCTACTCTGAGTGATTAAAATAATATTATTTTAGCTGAGAAGTAATAGAACTTTTCCTCAAAAAAATAAAAAAGAAAGAAGTAGAACTTTATTCTATTTTTCAACAAAAAATAATCTTTGGATTAAGCTGACATCTGAATGGCTCACAAAATAAAAAAGACATATCTTCCTTAATCCATTTCAAAAATTCAATGTATGCAAAAAAAATGTAAACCAGAGCCCAATGAAATAATTTAAAATATTTAAGCATAGTTATACCATGGAAGATTTACCAATTTGATTAACGAAATATTAAGGTTTCTTCCCCCTTTTGGAGATAAAACATGCATTTGTCTAACTGATTGCATTCAATACCACAAACACTAAAATCTGTCTGAACTTGACTTCTAATCTGAACTTTCTTGTATCTCTATTGATCCAATTTGATCCAATTATGCAGTAAAGTAAATGAGTTGCCAATTATGATGCTTTACATAAAGAGTTTTATTCTTTTCACTCCACTTGCCAAAATTACTGTCTTCCATTCAAACATCTAAATTGCCAATTAAGTCTTTACATGGTTTTATTTAACACTTCAAACCGCCCTTCAAACTCTTCCCTATTTCATCAAGTCTCCTACCTCTTCCTACCTTTGGCTACTGGACCTTTCTTAATTATTGAGATGTGATTGTTCCACCATCGTCTGAATCCTAGGTGCATCTTGGGAGGCTCCTGTCCCAAGCCCTTATCCCATAAAATTTAAAACCTTGATCTATCTCCAAAATTACCTTTTTCTGACAGTGGGTCGAGTCTCCTTCACCACCTGCCAGCAGCCACCGCCCGCTGCCGAGGGCTCCAGCGAAGAATTTGGCAGTGTAGTCTTTCTCTAGATCCTTTAAACTACAGGGGAGCATGTGGTGGGTGAGGCTCTCCATGATGCATATCTTCTGGATCAGCCCCTCAAACACCGTCAGCAACAGCGAGATGAACCCCAGCAGCATCAACTTTGCCCAACCCAAACACTCATCATCTCTTAGCTCTAAGCAAATCAAAGCACCAAGAATTTATTCAAGAGATGGAGATTAAGAGAGAGGAGGAAGAAGCACCACCTTCCTTCACCTTCTGAAGAGCATGAAACACGGCTTCTACTTCTTCCGCTTAAGAAACTACACGAGAAGCAAGTTCTTTACAATGAGTATGTTGAAAACAGAGGCAATAGATGGAGAAGAACTGAATTTGATTTGGTTTACCTTGCCGAGGTAATGGAGGATGCGCTTGAAGAAGAGCGAGATCAAGACGATAATGGAGCAGACGATGTGACGATCCACGTTGGGGTGACTTCCAGAGTGAGCTCTGTCTCACTCCTCCTCCTCTAGCCATCTCTCTCTTACACACACTTTTCTTTGAGCCTAGAAGCATTTTGCGTGTGCGTGTGGGTGTAAAAGAATGTATAGAGGAGGAGGGAGGAAACCTTGTACAAGCTAGGAAGTAGGGAGGATCATCGGAAGTGGTTGTTAATGGCGATCGGCAAAATTTGACGGCAACAAAAGTCAAGAGAGGGAGGTGAAAACAAAAACACAGAACAAAACATCGTAGTGACGACATCGCAACCTCTTGAAGGGTCCTCATTGCTTGCCCTTTCTCGATCGAAGCTACCGGGCATTGATGGGAATGCGGAATAATGCGCAATGCGGATTAAAAAATTAAAATAAAATCCATATTAATAGTAACTACGAGAATGTTACGTCCATCGAATTAATCTTAAAGTCCGTCAGTTGGACATCGAGTTTAAGGGTGCAACTCGGGCTCATGAAACTCGGGTTTTTCTCAACCTTAACCCTAACCCTATCTGTAAAATATCAACCCTAACCCTAACCCTATTTGTAAAACCTCAACCCTAACCCTATTTTTAAAAATCGGGTTCGGGTTGAGTTTCGGGTTGGAATTCGGGTTGATGAAAAAAAAATAAAATGCTTTTTTTCCAAAGTAAATAAACACCGAATTATGGATCCTAGAGAAGGGAAAACAAAATCCATGCCGAACGCATAAGCTGGACTCGGGGCTTTAACATTGTATTTTAAAAAAAAAAGTCTTACCTGAAACAAAGAAGAGGAGGTGCTGTAAACAAAGAAAAGGAAGAGGTGGAAGTGAAACGAAATGTGCAGGTAGTCCACCTTTATATTTATCCTTCTTTTTCTCACCTACGACCGACGGCCTTGCCCTCCTCGCCCTCAAGTTGGCCATCTCATTCGACCCAACTGGCACCCTCAATGCTCCCAAAAACCTAGTGCCGTAAGCTACCCCCGTTCGGGTAACCCAGGTCAATTGTAAATCGGGCCTGATAAAACCTGGGTCTTTCGGATTTGGGTTGGGCAAACATGAGTTTAAACACTGCTGTAAATCGGGTTCGGCGGGCCGAGTTCGGGTTGAACCTGGCCCAAGTTGCACCCCTAGTCGAGTTGCTTCTTTTTATTTATTTATTTATGTTAACTAAGAAGTAAAAATTGCACCAAGGGGTATGAGACATTTTTATATGCGAAGTAACCGTTCATTTTGTTCGCATCATACTGATTATTTGAATGTAATTTCTGAAGGTGATTCTATGACTATATTTAAGGATGATAAAATTGGATGCAATACACAAACATAACTCAAATTTAATATGATATAAATAAATTTAAATTAATTTTAAATAAATTCAAATTGTATTCATGTTAATTAAAAATTATGACATAAAATAATTATGATGTGTTATGTGTTGATATGTCAATTCAAATATGATATTATTATGATTTAATTAATACATTTTATGAATAATATTTTTAGTCTTTTAAATTTTTTTAAAAAGTTTTTATATTATTAGAATCTAAAAATTATAAGAAAATAACCTTTAAAATTAAAAAGAAAAGTAAAAACTATATTAGTTGAGTTGCTAAATGAGTCATTTTAATTAAGTGAGTTATCAAATAAGTCACATCTATTTATGTTAAGTAAGTTGTTAAGCGAATTATATCTATTGTGTTGAATGAGTTGTTAAGTAGGTTATAGTTATTTTTTTCATATTAATCTAACAAATTTATTTATTAAATAGATTGTGTATGCCATGTTGTGCTATCTGTTTTTTATTTAAATTGTGTGTATATTAAATTTTTTTGATATAATTAATTAGTTATATTATGTCCAATCAATTTATATAATATTATATCTTAGCTTCCTCAAAATATGAATACATTATGGCAACACAAATATTGTCACTCAAACTATGTTGTCTTAGTCCATTTCATAGATTTTCACCCCCTTCTGTGCCATATTAGGAACTTCAAAGAGTTAATTTCCATTCATATCCTTTTGGGACTTAAATACCATATATTACTTAGGAATAAAAAAATTTGAAAAAGATATGTAATGCCACCTCTCTAGTCATTTAATCAGATTATTCTTATTCACATGGTGATTGGCGATTTACATGTCATACAACGGATAGGTGATAATAGCAAGTGGGAGTTTAAGTCCCTTTCTATCGATTGCCACCACACAAAATTGGTGAAATGAGCAGCAAAAAGATGGTGACTTTTAACCATATTTTATGATACTTTTGTTAATTTATAAAATAGTGTTATAAATAACAACTTCAAGAATATATGGCTATTAATAGAATATAAGAACCGCATTGAAGGGTTTGAATTTGAGACCTATTTCTAAAAAAATATTTAAAAAATATGATAATAAAACCTTTATTTTATTCTATCAATTGTGCCTTTGAATATGAATAAATATAATTTTACTTGAATTTTGAATTGTTAATGAAAATATTTTTAAAAATTATAAATGCATGATAACAACTAGATAAATCAAATCATCTAAGTCCATATGAAATTTGATGTGCAAAGCAAATTATTTATTACCTGGCATTTATTGATTTTTTTATTTATTTTAATTGTTGGCCCATATGGCAACCCAAGAGAGGGGTAAATTGGGTTCTTTTAAAAAATTTGGCGCTTTCAAATAATTTCACAATTGATAGTGCAAAAGAAAGTATGCAGTAAATGTGATGCTAAGAATGCAAAGCAGAATATAAAGATAGAGTAGGAGAAGAAGAAACAAGCATGACAAACACAAAGGTTTATAGAGGTTCGATGTTAGCTACACCTATATCCACTCTCAAGCAACTCTTGGGCCCACACTATAATCACCCTGATTACAACCGAGTTGTTTTACAAGCTCACAACCCAAACTTGTTGTTTTACAACGGGATCACAACGAACCCACCGGTTTTTACAGGCTCACTAGCACACAACCTATCATAAGCTAACCTTACCTTGCACAGGGTCAACTGCCTCACCTGATTCAATCACCTGATTGAATCAGAAACCAAATGTATCAAAGTAGTTGCAATAGAATGAACGCTCCTCAAATGAGCAAATAAACAATATAAACGAGATAGGAATAGAAAAGCCTGATTAGAAGATCTTTGGAGTTGAGCTTTTCTTCTTTTCTTCTTTTCTTCTTTTCCTCTTCTCTTCTTGGATGATCTTCCTTAAGACAGGATTGAAGCTTGGAAGAAACGTTGATGCAGAGAAGGGTGAAGAACTAGGGCTCTTGCTTTTCTTCTTCTATATGATGGAAATCCTTTGGATTTGGCTCTTGAATGATTTTGGATTTCTCTACTCTCTTTTTCGAACACTTGAGATTTTAAATCTGAGCTTTCTCTTTTTATATTTCTCTCTTCTATTCTTGATTTTTTTTCTTTTTTCAAATGGTCAGAACCCTCCTTTTATAATCTCCTTTTAATCCATATTTTGATGCAAAGTAGCCGTTAAAAGTGCTTGTGGATGGGTTTATCATGAGAAAGGAAAGAGTCATTGAAGTTTATTTAAAAAAATATAGTCGTTGGAGTCGTTTCTGACATTTCTGAAAATCGCCTCTGACAGATTAGAGTTGGCTCTAATCTGGCTTGGGGTCGGCTCTAAATCGGGTTGCTCAAAATAGTAAGGATCTTCCATTGCAGAGTTGGCTCTAACTTTTTGGGTCACACATTCGTACTTGAGTCAGCTCTAGCTCTGCAGGTGTTGGCTCTAATTTTGATGCAGAAAAAGGTTCTCTGTATCTCAGGTTAGAGTCGGCTCTAATTTTTTAGAGTCGACTCTAAACCATGCAAAAGTGCCAAACTATTCGATACGCTCCGAAGTCGGCTCTAATCCCTCTAAAGTCGGCTCTAATGTCTGAAACTTGACACATGACATTAGAAATCGATCCAAACTCAATTTTTCTTTAGTTATGAATACTTAACTATTTTAATTCCCTGAAACACTTTGTCAAACTCATTAGTAACATAAGAAATATACTCATATGGTTTTTGTTAATCATCAAAATAAATAAATGGGTCAATAATCTTTCCTTTTTGAGGATGACAAAAATATTGAGTATATGCATACAAAATTGCATTTTAAACTTCAATTTAGATAACTTTTCAAAAAGAGTAATATTTAACGACATTTCAACAAGTTTATTTCAGATATTTTGCATTACCGTTCCAAAGGATAAAGGTTATCAAAAAGGCTCAATTCAAGTTATTGATTCAAATAGATATCAACTCAAATACTTATCAACTCAATTGACTCCTCCTGAGTAAGATAACTCCCCCATATATGTGCATATAACATAAAATCCTTATGCATATACAACACTTTCTCCCCCTTTTTTGTTATCAATAAAAAGGTTAAGAAGTTATAGGATAGTCATTGCTAAATTGGGATTTAAATTAACTTAGATAAGAATTAATCATCATTATATCATAAAAATCAAAGATGTTCCATTAAGATCAGAAACATTCATATATTGCATTCATAGTCATTGATTTCAAGTACAAGTTAAATGAAAATACATCCAAAGTGTAAAGTAAACATAAAACAAGATAATATATCTTAAAAGTCCTTAGTATAAGCTAAGTAACAATATAACCTAACTTATAACAAAAATCTAAGCACAATATTTGAAGTCCTAAAATCTAATTCTATGATAGATTGGATAATTGGTTGGATTGGAGTTGAAGTTGAAGTTGAAGTAGAAGTTGCTTGGCTTGGCTTGGATCAGCTGGAGAAGCGGGAAGGGTAGGGAACATCACTTCAGAATCTTTTTCAGTTTCACTAAAATTTGTTCCATTCCTTTTTCTTGAACCTTCATAAAATCATTAATCAATTTTTCAACAAAGGAAGCAGCTGTCATAACTTTCTCTTGTAGCTCCGCATTACCTTTGAAATAAACATCTGAGTCACCTCCAATATCTTTGATCTTGTCAAAAATATATTACAACTCAGTCTTCAAAGCATTAGAAGAAGTACTGAATGATGACTCAATCTTCTGATCTTTTCTTCCAAAGTGTATAAAAGCTGCCTAAATCCCAACAACTGATCTCTGACATCATCTTTAATTTTAGTCTCATACTCAGCCAACAAGCCTTTGAGCTGCTCAATCTGCCTATCAGAAAAATCAGAAGAACTTGGGACAAAAGTGGTGGTTGCTGCTAGTGCCGATGAGGTGCTGAAGTGCTTGGTCCAGTGAAGAATATCTGGGGGTAGATGGTCCAGCTTCGAAGGTCCAGGGACCTCATCACCAAAGTCAATATCAGCCTCTGCTTGGATTTGCTTAGCTCCATCAGATTGTCTTTTCCTTTGCCATTGGCCTTCAACTTTCCTAAAGCCCATGCGGTGAAGAGTGGAGATATTGTAGTAATCTGTGTGTCCCAGCTTTTTTTGGCTCATTCTTCAGAATATTCACCCCTTGGCTTCGAAATATCAAGGTTAGAAACATGCCATATATTCTTAGTCCCGGTCTCAGCCATGTATCCAATATCATTCCAGCCAAGTTAATCAGATACCCATTCATCACACAATCATCAGAAGAACGTCTCTTTCAGATACATACTCAAATCGGCCAGTCTTGGGAAATAGAATCCTACTGCAGATGTTATGAAGCAATCTCAGTTCCAGACTCAGCTGATTTTCCTTTACTTCTTCAAAATCAGAGACTTCTCTTTATAACATTCTTGTCAATGCCTCACCTCTATCACTGTGACGAGTGGCAGCCATTCCAACAACAGGAATCTCCAAAATGTTTCCAAATTTCAGAAGTGAGATGGACTCAGGTTCCTCTCACATAGCTAATTAATCCACCATCCCCTCTACGTATATTGTTGTAGAATTCTCTAACTAAAGCAGGGTAAGTGGGGACGTCAATGGAACATACTCTCTCCCAACCATTTCTTTCAACTATCTACAAAATGTAAAGCCTGTTGAGTCAAGGAAATCAAAGTCACCTTTCTTCCATGGTAATTGCTTTTCCATCAGCAAGTCAACTTGTGGAGAGGGTGGGGTAGGAATAGCACTTGGAGTTGAGGAAGAAGAGGTTGAAGGAGTACTTGGAGAATGCGGGCTCGTCGAACGTCGCACAGAGCACCTCCCGTCATGATGGAGACTCCAATGGTGGATGCTCAGCGTTTGGGGGCCATTGAGGTTAGGGATGATGAGAATCAAAGATGTTTGAAAGATTGAGAGAGATGGAGAAGAGTTTAGAATGAATTAGAGTCGATTTGGATAGGAAATGGGTCGGCTCTGCCCTAGTTATAATGAAAGGGGACCACTTAGAGTCGGCTCCCAAAAGTGAGGTGTCAGCTCTAAGTCGCTAACACAGCGCCCGAAATAGAGTCGCTCGACAGTAGCTAGAGTCGGCTCTAAAGAGCAAACAGAGACTCTGGATAATTAGAGTCGACTCCAACTCCAATAGAGTCGGCTCCAAGATAGTTTCAGTGAAATATAAGAGTTTCAAAGAATCTGAAACTTATCAAATTAGGCATCAAACTCTAGATAAATTTTCCTTAAAGTGTGGGGGATCAAAAAATTCAAATATCTAGATGATTTTCCTTAGAAACATAAGAAGATTTTCAAGAAAATGATTGAACTCTAGATAATCATTCTTAAGAGTTTCAAAACTATTCTAATGGATCACAAACTCCTAATTCTCCTCTAAGATAGCAAAATCTCTCTTCACTTAAGGGTTTTATAAATATATCAGCTAATTGTTCATCAGTATGCACATAATCAAGACAAACGTCATTTTTAGCAACATGTTCTCTAATGAAATGATGTCTTATCTCTATGTGTTTGGTTCTTGAATGCTGAATAGGGTTCTTGGTCAAATTTATTGCACTAGTGTTGTCACACCTAATTGGAATCTTGTCAAGTAATACCATAATCCTCAAGTTGTCGCTTAATCCAAAGAATTTGAGCACAGTAACTTCCAGCTGCAACATATTCAGCTTCAGCAGTTGATAATGCAACTGAATTTTGCTTTTTGCTAAACCAAGAGATTAAGTTATGCCTAAGAACTGGCATGCACCACTTGTGCTTTTTCTATCTAGTTTACAACCAGCAAAATTAGAATTAGAATATAATTAGATTAAATATTGAGTCTCTAGAGTATCATAATCCTACATTTTTAGTTCCACTTAAGTATCTAAAAATTCTTTTTACAATTAAGTGAGATTCTCTATGATCAGATTGATATCTAGCATAAACATATAGCAAACATAATATCAGGTCTGCTAGCTGTTAAATAAAGTAAAGAACCAATCATACCTCTATAAAGCTTTTGATCGACTTTCTTACCATCCTCATCTTTATCGAGTTTGCATGAAGGACTCATTGGTATACCAAGAGATTTGACAATTTCTATACCAAACTTCTTAAGAATTTTTTTTTATATTTTGTCTGGTTAATGAAAATTCCCTCTTTCTCTTGCTTGATTTGAAGTCCAAGGAAGAAATTCAGTTCTTCCATTATGCTCATTTTAAATTCTCCTGTATTAGCTTTGCAAAATCTTGACAAAGAAGATTGTTAGTAGCACCAAATACTATATCATCAACATAAATTTGCACTACTAATAAATCTTTTTTTTTAAAAAAATAGGTTTTATCAACATTACCTCTAGAAAAATTATTTTCAATCAGAAATTTACTTAGCCTATCATACCAAGCTCTAGGTGCTTGCTTTAAACCATAAAGTGCTTTGTGTAGTTTAAAAACATGATTTAAAAATTTATGATCTTCAAAACCAGGTGGTTGCTCAACATAAACTTTCTATTTATAAAACCATTTAAGAATATACTTTTTACATCCATGTAAAATAAATTAATGTTCATGCAACATGCAAATACAAGTAACAACCTAATGGCTTCTAGTCTAGCAACAGGTGCAAAGGTTTCATCAAAATCAATACATTCTTCTGATTATATCCTTTTGCAACTAATCTAGCCTTATTTCTAATAACAATGCCATCTTCATCTAATTTATTTCTAAACACACATTTGGATCCTATAATTGGGTAGTCTTTGGGTCTATCAACTAGGGTCCATACCTTATTCCTAGTAAATTGATTTAATTCTTCTTGCATGGCTAACATCCAATAACTATCCTTTTCAGCTTCTTTAATTGTTTTGGGCTCTATATGAGACAAATGCAAGATGATTATTGATATTTCTCATGGATGATTTAGTTCTTACACCTTGAGATGGATCATCTATGATTAGGTCCTTTGGATGACCATAAGCATATCTCCAATCTCTAGGTAGATCTGTATCATTATGAGTAGTATCAATACCATCATCCTTAGGTGAGTCATCATCCTTAGCTTCAGATTCATGATCTGAAGATACATCGATATTTAATTTTTCAAAATCTCTTTCAAGTAAATTAGTATCTTCCTCATCATCTTCTTTTCAGAACTTGATGCTAAAAACTCATCAAACACTACATGAATTGACTCTTCTACAATCAGATACTTCTTATTGAATACTCTATATGTTGCTAGATGTGGAATAACCTAAGAATATACCTTTATCTGACTTAGCATCAAACTTTCCTAAATTATCCTTTCCATTATTATGAATAAACATCTACAACCAAATGCATGAAAATAACTAATGTTGGGTTTTCTATCATGCCATAGCTCATAGGAGTTTTCTTAAGGATTGGTCTAATTAAGGCTCTGTTTAGGATGTAACATGCTGTGTTTATGGCTTTTGTCCAGAAATATTTTGGGAGTTGGCTTTCACAAAGCATGGTAGGCCATGTCTTCTAGAGTCCTATTTTTTCTACAACCCCATTCTGTTGAGGTGTCCTAGGTGCTGAAAAATTATGATGGATGTCATTTTCAATGCAAAAATCTTCAAACAAATTATTTTCAAATTCAATCCATGATCACTTCTAAGAGGCACTATGGTAGTATTTTCTCATTTGTGACTTTCTTGAAGAATTTAAGGAATACCAGAAAGTCTCATCTTTATAAGCTAAAAATAATTAATATCCAAGTGAATCTAGAGTAATCATCTACTATCACAAGACCATATTTCTTTCCTCCTAGACTAGTGGTTCTAGTAGGTCAAAAAGGTCCATGTGTAGTAGCTCGAGTGGCCTAGAAGTGGAAACAATATTTTTAGATTTGAAAGAATTCTAGTTTTTTTCCAAATTGACATGCATCACAAACTCTATTGTTTTCAAAATCTAATTTTGGAAAACCTTTAACCAAATCCATTCTAAGCAATTTTGAAATCAAGTGTGTGCTTGCATGACCTAATCTATGATGCCATGGCCATCCAATCTCATTTACTTTAGCATTATCAGCAATTAGGCAATGGTTACTTGTGGATAAATTGTCCAAGTCAATTAAGTATACATTGTCATTTCTATTTTCAACAAATATAATGCTACTATTAATGGATTCGATACTGTGCAGATAGATGCTTCAAAGGAAACTTTGAAGCCTTTATCGCATAGTTGACTAATGCTAATCAAATTATGCTTTAATCCATCTACATATAAAAATTTCAATAAAATGGATAGAGTGATCTGAATTTTATCAATGCCCATGATGTGACCTTTACCATTATCTTCAAAGGTTATCACTCTACCTCTTTTAGCTTCAAGGTGATGAATTGATCTTTATCATCCGTCATATGTCTTGAGCCGCTATCAAGATACCATTTTCTTTTCAATTTCTTGGCTATACGCCTGTAAAGCAATATATCTTATATTTAGGTACCCAAGCCTTCTTGGGTCCTTAATGTTAGTAGCAGAAAATATAGTTCCTTTTGGAACCCAAATCATTTTACTTTTATGACTAACATTCACATGAGGCATTTTATGATTGCAAACATAAATTTATGTCCTTTCATACCACAATGAAAATAGAAAATATATTTTTCAATTGATTTCTTTACAAAGAAATTGTTAACAAATTTTTGCTTTTTGTGTGGTCTATAACCTAAACCAACTTTGTCAAATACAACTCTTTGATTGTTTAAAAGCAAATTAAGTCTTTCTGAGCTATAAGTAAATTTGTCAACAATGCCCTTATATTTTTCAAGTTTATTTTTTAAATTCAGATTTTCAGCAGAAATCACATCTTTTTCTTTTTCTAAAGCTTGCTTTTCAGATCTTTCTTTTCAAATTCAACAGTAAATTCATTTTTCTTTTTGAGAAGGTTTCGATTTTCAGTTTTTAAAACCTTATTCTTTGCTTTCAAAACTTTAAAATCATTTATCAATTCATTGAAGGCATCATATAACTCATCAAATGTAAAATCATACATGGGGTTTCAGAACTTACCTCTTCTTCTTCATTTGTCATAAGACATATGTTGGCAACTTCTTTTTGTTCATCTTCGGATAAAGATTCATCACTGTGACTCCAAGTTGCAACGTATGCTTTCTTTTCTTTCTAAATTCCTTCTTGAGTTGAGGACATTCGGATCTGAAATGTTCAGGCTTTTTACATTCATAACAAATCAAGGGATCTTTCTTTTTTCTTATCTTTATCTTTATCTCCTTTCAACTTGACACCAATTTTTCTTTTATGAAATGGCCTCCTTTTTTGCATGAATTTCTTGAACTTTCTTGTAAGGAGAGCGGTGTTATCGTCATCTTCATCTTCTTTACTACTGCTTGATTCCTTTTCTGCAGCCTTAAGTGCAATTGTCCTCTTCTTTTTTACTTCTTCTTCTTGATGTTGCTTCATTGAGAGTTCATGGGCCATAAGTGATCCAAGGAGCTCCTCCAAAGGTAAGGTGTTGAGATCTTTGGCTTCTTGGATTGCTGTTACTTTGGCTTCCATGCTCTTGAAGAGACCTAAGAATTTTTTGAACCAATTCAGAGTTAGTATAGGTCTTACCAAGACTTTTCAATCATTCACTATATCAGTAAATCTAGCGTACATGCATGGGATGGACTCATTCTGATCCATGTTAAAGAGTTCATCCTTATGCACAAGAATGTTAATCTTGAACTCATTAACCTGGTTGGTACCCTCATGAGTAACATTCAACCGATCCCATATCTCCTTGCTAAGATGCAAGTGGATATTCTATGAATTCATTTGTATCCAAGGAGCAGTATAGACATTCATGGCCTTGGCATTGAGCTGGGCCATTTTTCGATCATTTTCATTCCAATCCCTTTGGGCTTAGGAACAATGGATCCATCAACTAAGTGTAGGAGTGCTAGGACCATTGATAATGATACTCCATAAATCATACTCTAAATCTTAAATAAAAATTCTCATTCTAGCTTTTCAATATGAATAGTTTATGCCATTAAACAAGGGTGGATGGTTTGTCGATTGTCCTTCAAAAAAAGAACCAGCTTGATCTGCCACTTGGATCTTTAGCTCTTGATTATTAAATCAAAAAAGATGAGCACAAGCTCTGATACCAATTATTGGCCTAGATGGCAACCCAAGAGGGGGTGAATTGGTTCTTTTAAAAAATTTAGCACTTTGAAACAATTTCATAATTGATAGTGCAAAAGAAAGTATGCAGTAAATGTGATGCTAAGAATGCAAAGCAGAATATAAAGATAGAGTAGGAAGAAGAAGAAATGAGCATAACAAACACAAAGTTTATAGTGGTTCGGTGTTAGTTACACCTACATCCACTCCCAAGCAACTCTTGGGCCACACTATAATCACCCTGATTACAACCGAGTTGTTTTACAAGCTTACAACCCAAACTTGTTGTTTTACAACGGGATCACAACGAACCCAGCCAGTTTTTATAGGCTCACTAGTACACAACCTATCATAAGCTAACCTTAGCTTGCACAAGGCCAACTGCCTTACCTGATTCAATCACCTGATTGAATCAGAAACCAAATGTATCAAAAAATAGTTGCAATAGAATGAACGCTCCTCAAATGAGCAAATAAACAATATAAGCGAGATAGGAATAGAAAAGCCTGATTAGAAGATCTTTGGAGTTGAGCTTTTTTTTTTTCCTCTTCTCTTCTTGGATGATCTTTCTCAAGATAGGATTGAAGCTTTGGAAGAAACATTGATGCAGAGAAGGGTGAAGAACTAGGGCTCTTGCTTTCTTCTTCTATATGATGAAAATCCTTTGGATTTGGCTCTTGAATGCTTTTGAATTTCTCTACTCTCTTTTTCGAACACTTGAGATTTTAAATCTGAGCTTTCTCTCTTGATATTTCTCTCTTCTATTCTTATTTTTCCTCTTTTTTTAAATGGTTGGAACCCTCCTTTTATAATCTCCTTTTAATCCATATTTTGATGCAAAGTAACCATTAAAAGTGCTTTGGATGGGTTTATCATGAGAAAGGAAAGAGACGTTGAAGTTTATCTAAAAAAATATAGTCGTTGGAGTCATTTTTGATATTTCTGAAAATCGCCTCTGATAGATTAGAGTCGGCTCTAATCTGGCCTGGGGTCAGCTCTAAATGGGTTGCTAAAATAGTAAGGATCTTCCATCGCAGAGTCGGCTCTAACTTTTCATGGGATCGATATATTCCGTGCTGGAGTGGCTCTAGCTCTGTAGGTGTCGGCTCTAATTTTAATGCAGAAAAGAGGTTCTCTGTATCTCAGGTTAGAGTCGGCTCTAATTTTCTGGAGTCAGCTCTAAACCGTGCCGAAAGTGCCAAACTTTCGATACACTCCAGAGTTGGCTCTAATCCCCTAGAGTCGGCTCTAATGTTTGAAACTTGACATATGACATTAGAAATCGATTCAACTCAATTTTCCTTGAGTTATGAATACTTAACCATTTTAATTCTAAAATACTTCGTCAAACTCATTAGTAACATAAGAAATATACTCATATGTTTTTGTTAATCATCAAAATCAATAAAATGAGTCAACATTAATTCTTTTTGCTTTGAAAGAATGAAAAAGAAGGATCATATGAGGTACCACTCATTCTAATCCTAAAATCTCTTCAAAAAATAGGTGATCAAGCTACCCTCCTCCCACTAAAATAATAGTGATAATAATATTTTTTATAATATAACAATGCTTTGGTCCTTTCTTTTTTTTTTCTTTGAAGAATAGGCTCTCAAAGTATTGGAGGTAGGCCATGCTTTTTCTCAAATAATTTAAATATTTTTTTTCTTTTTTGCAATGTACATAACAATACTTTGGCCCCTCCTAAAATTTGATGTGCTCCTCTTTTCTCTCCTTAAATATTTTAATTTACTGTGCAATTTCTGTATTTATGTCTAAATTTCTCCTAATAGTTTGTTATAATTGAAAAAATAAAAATAAAAACTCGTATATTTTACAAGTCATGAAATCTATATGTTTTTTTTTCTAAATAGCAGAGGAATGCATAAGTGTTTGAGCTTTTGCCTTCTTAAATTTCTATACTTTGTTTTTTTCCTTCAATTTTTGCTTGTAGGATAAGTTCATATTAGACCACTATTTTATCTTCTTTTAAATATTACTTTAGTCAATTTGTTGTGAGGCGTGATCAGGCACTATATATTAAAAAGAACAAGATTTACTTCTTTTTTTATATAGTTATAAACTTAAAGTTAAGAAAAAAATTCAAAATCTAGATTTTAACGATTAATTATCACCATTTGCTAATTTTGTATTACCTCCAACCTCATCGAGAAACGGATAAGATGTCGCTCGTACCTCTGAAAAGGTCACATCTATAAAGAATTCAACAGAAGTCTAGAATTGCCCACGGTTTGTTTAATTGAATAAGCTATCGAGGAAATGTCTGTGCACCATCTTTGTGCATAAAGGCATGCACTGGGTATGCGCATTGATCATCATGCAAACGCGTATGCCATGGTTCATTGAGCCACGATGCATTTCATATGTGCGCTTAGGCGTATGGCCAATGCGTGCATCCGGTGTGCACCTTTGTAAATCGGAGGCGATGCACAAAGACTTCTCCAAGCTACCAAAATAGCTCTCATAACGCTAAAGGTGTTGGTAGTTGATCATGGTCACCATGGCATGGAGATTGGATTCGGTTTGATGCCAGGAAATTAACATCCTTTTTTATTATTATTAAAAAATTTACAAAGCCCAATTTATATGTTGATCCTAAAATAAATAAATAAATAAAAATCTTAAAAATTCATTTTGATATGCGAAGATCTTCATCCATCTCCAATGTGATATCAAATCTTTTTTTAAAAATCAATATTATAATTTTATAAGGATAGATTTGATCTTTTACTTATTAGCTTAGCATTATTAAAGTGTTAATGAATAGAATGAATAGTTGTGTACCAAAACAAAATTTTTGGGTCTTTGAGAAAAAGATCTTTTGAAACCTATATATATATATATATCATCCAAATCCAATGGGGTCCTGCTGTAATTTCTTCTTCTTCTCATTGTTATTAAAAAAAAGGCTATAGAGATCACAGTGTGTATGCATCAATGGTATGTACACATCAAAGGTTCTGTTGTCATGTTGAAAAAGATGGGTGGTATAAAATTCAGGAATTAATATGATATGTAAGATTTAATTGAGTATGAATTTACCAAGCCAACTAAAATACCATAATTGAGTTTGCCTTAGCATTTTTCCATTGTTGAATTGCATGATAGCTTGTAAGATAGTACGCATAGCTTATACTAGTTAAGCTATGATAATTTTAAAACTCAGGGGTAACCTAGCTAGAGATTTTAACTTTTAAGTTTTAACTTATCGAACCTTTATTGAGAGAAAGATTAAAAGCATATTTAGATTGGTAGCCGGTTTTAATTGTTTTTCAACAACCACATAAAGATATTCTAACAACCAATCTAAATAGGACATAAGATGGTACCATAACATTGAATGATACTAATAGGCAAGACCTAAAGAACTCATTCATCCTTTGAAAACTCTTTCTTTTTACTTTCGCTGTAACTCTTCATATTTGAGAGGCTTGCAACCTAGAATTGAGGGTTTTTAATACTAAGGTTGCTTAATCATAGATGATCTAGTTTTATAAAGATTGCTCTCTATTACCTCATTATTTAAGAGTTAATATTATTAAATATTTTTTGAGGATAATGCTAAATGAGTTAATACTTGATGTTGACATTTGATCTTTAGCTGATATTATATATTTTTAAATTTTATTTTAAAAAAATATTTTTTTAAAGAATGATGGTAATGATGATGATGATAATATGAATTCACACCTCAATAAGTCAATGATGATAGTCACAACAACAATCACAGCTCGGGTTCATTCATCTAATGAAGCCATCTTGTCGTTTAGCTTGGTCATTCTCATGCTTATTTTAATATGTTTCTAGCTTAGTAGCAAGTTCTTTTCTTTTAAAATAACTAAAAAATAGAGGGAGGGGATAAAAAGATAGATGCTTTGTAACAAGTGTGATTAATTACATAAAGAAATGATGTGGCAATCTGCAATTGGATTGTGATTACTTTGTTGGAAAAGTTTAAAAGGAGTCTTCGAAACATAAAAAATGAGGGCTTACATGGCATGGCCTGCATGCATGTCTTTCTTTGCTAGGCCAGGCCCATTAATTGTTTGGCAGACTGTTGGCCCAACCTTGGCCCATCTACATCCCTATGAGCCGAAAAGAGAACTAGTTTAATTATGTTATGGTTCTAATCTTATTATTGATTAGAACTCCTACAACATGTTATTGTCTCATCTTTTTTACCAATTATAATTTATATCTAAATATTTATATTTTATTATTTATTTTAATATTTTCTTATTTTTAATGTCTTTAAGTATATTAGTAAATATTTTAAATATCATAATTTATAAATTTAAGAGAAATCATTTGTTTTGATGGAATTAAAAACTTTTAAATAAAACTTAAGTGTCCGTTGATTCTTTTTAATCTGGTTTAAATTTTTAATAGCTCTACATTAATAATCATTAGATTTTATTTGTAAAATAATGGTTAGATGCTTGACTTAAATTCAAACACATTTCAATTCAATCTTATCTTAAACTTCGATCTTTTGGACTCCATACATTTAAATGAAAATGACTCATTAGATCCTTTTTTTTTATAGATCTAATTTGACCCAGTTAACTTTACTAGCAAAAGAATTGGGTCCTTATTCGAAATCCAAACCCAAATATAAAATTTGAATTGATTGGGATTAAGCATCATTTGGCCTGATCTAATCTAATTTAATCTAAACTGACTTATTTGTAGTCTTAGGAGCTTTGATGTATTTTTAGCCTAAATTTAAAATTTATTTTGAAATCAAGGTGGCCTATGGGTAAGTCGTCATCGAGCCAGTCATTCTTGAACAAAATTAGCTAGAAATCATAATTATATGACCCCTTCACTAGACGCATATAAAAAAGTTAAATTATATTTTTGATCCTTAAACTTAAAAAAATATTATTTTAATTTTTTTAATTTTAAAAATTTATAAAACTAATAATAAACTTTACTTTTTATTTTTTTTGTCCCTACCGTTAAAGCAAAAAGACGTCGTAAGAAATTTATCGGGAAAAGTCTTTGTACACCGCCTCCGATGTAGCAAGTCCTACGTGGGCTGCATCGCTCCTCCTTATTGGTTTACATGAATCCTACATGGCTTGATACGATGGGGCAAGGATATCATCTTAAATTTTGACATGACGTGCATTAATACATATTTAGTTTTTCTTGGAATGTGTATAGGCTGCAGTGCACTTTTCTGAATGAGTGTTATAATTTTATAAATACGGTATTATAAATTTACAATTGGAATGTCATAATTTTTGTTGGCTTTTTGGATGAATATCTTAATTTTATAACTACGATATCGTAAGTTTATAACTGGGATGTCATCTTAAATTTTGACATGACGTGCATTAATACACATTCAACTTTTTTAAAAAAATTTGTGTAAAGACACGTTTTTTGAGAGGGTGTCGTAATTTTATAACTACGGTGTCGTAAATTTACAACTAGAATGTCATAATTTTTTTGACTTTCTTAATGGGTGTCTTAATTTTATAACTACGATGTCGTAAGTTTACAACTGGGGTGTCATCTTAAATTTTGACGTGACGTTCAACTTTTTTTTTGAATTTGTGTACAGACACATGTTCTGAATGAGTGTCATAATTTTATAACTACAGTGTCGTAAATTTACAATGTATCGTAATTTTTTTTTGGCTTTCTGAACGGGTGTCATAATTTTAAAACTGAGGTACCATAATTTTTTTCATCGAAATATCGTAAAGCTGTCTAAACATTTTTTAATGAATGTCGTATACATATGGATCAATAAAAAAAGGATGGTGCCATTAACGTATGACTTACTATGGATGCGGTGTACAAAGTCTTTTTCAATTTATTAACTTGGTACCTACATAGCCATAGTTAGTTTACGTGGACCAAAGTAGTGCGCGCCCCCCTTCCCTCTCCTTACATCGCACCCCCTCTCTTCTCTCTCTCTCTTTTCCTTCCCTCAAGCCCTTTGCCTTCTCAATCCCCACCACCCAACCACTTGCATCGCTCCTCCTTATTGGTTTACATGAATCCTACATGGCTTGATACGATGGGGTAAGGATATCATCTTAAATTTTGACATGACGTGCATTAATACATGTTTAGTTTTTATTGGAATGTGTATAGGCTGCAGTGCACTTTTCTGAATGAGTGTTATAATTTTATAAATACGGTATTATAAATTTACAATTGGAATGTCATAATTTTTGTTGGCTTTTTGGATGAGTATCTTAATTTTATAACTATGGTGTCGTAAGTTTATAACTGGGATGTCATCTTAAAATTTGACATGACGTGCATTAATACACATTCAACTTTTTTTTAAAAAATTGTGTAAAGACACATTTTTTGAGTGGGTGTCATAATTTTATAACTACGGTGTCGTAAATTTACAACTAGAATGTCATAATTTTTTTGACTTTCTTAATGGGTGTCTTAATTTTATAACTACGATGTTGTAAGTTTACAATTGGGGTGTCATCTTAAATTTTGACGTGACGTTCAACTTTTTTTTAAATTTATGTACAGACACGTGTTCTGAATGGGTGTCATAATTTTATAACTATGGTGTCGTAAATTTACAATGTATCGTAATTTTTTTTTTGGCTTTCTGAACGGGTGTCATAATTTTAAAACTGAGGTACCATAATTTTTTTCCATCGAAATATCGTAAAGTTGTCTTAACATTTTTAATGAATGTCGTATACATATGGATCAATAAAAAAAGGATGGTGCCATTAACGTAGGACTTACTATGGATGCGGTGTACAAAGTCTTTTTCAATTTATTAAATTGGTACCTACATAGCCATAGTTAGTTTACGTGGACCAAAGTAGTGCGCGCCCCCCTTCCCTCTCCTTACATCGCACCCCCTCTCTCTCTCTCTCTCTTTTCCTTCCCTCAAGCCCTTTGCCTTCTCAACCCCACCACCCAACCACTTGCATCGCTCCTCCTTATTGGTTTACATGAATCCTACATGGCTTGATACGATGGGGTAAGGATATCATCTTAAACTTTGACATGGCGTGCATTAATACATGTTTAGTTTTTCTTGGAATGTGTATAGGCTGCAGTGCACGTTTTCTGAATGAGTGTTATAATTTTATAAATACGGTATTATAAATTTACAATTGGAATGTCGTAATTTTTGTTGGCTTTTGGATGAGTATCTTAATTTTATAACTACGGTGTCGTAAGTTTATAACTGGGATGTCATCTTAAATTTTGACATGACGTGCATTAATACACATTCAACTTTTTTAAAAAAATTATGTAAAGACACGTTTTTGAGTGGGTGTCGTAATTTTATAACTATGATGTCATAAATTTACAACTAGAATGTCATAATTTTTTGACTTTCTTAATGGGTGTCTTAATTTTATAACTACGATGTCGTAAGTTTACAATTGGGGTGTCATCTTAAATTTTGACGTGACATTCAACTTTTTTTTTGAATTTGTGTACAGACACATGTTCTGAATGGGTGTCATAATTTTTAACTACGGTGTCGAAAATTTACAATGTATCGTATTTTTTTTTTTGGCTTTCTGAACGGGTGTCATAATTTTAAAACTGAGGTACCATAATTTTTTCCATCGAAATATCGTAAAGCTGTCTTAACATTTTTTAATGAATGTCGTATACATATGGATCAATAAAAAAAGGATGGTGCCATTAACGTAGGACTTACTATGGATGCGGTGTACAAAGTCTTTTTCAATTTATTAACTTGGTACCTACATAGCCATAGTTAGTTTACGTGGACCAAAGTAGTGCGCGCCCCCCTTCCCTCTCCTTACATCGCACCCCCTCTCTTCTCTCTCTCTCTTTTCCTTCCCTCAAGCTCTTTGCCTTCTCAACCCCCACCACCCAACCACTTGCATCGCTCCTCCTTATTGGTTTACATGAATCCTACATGGCTTGATACGATGGGGTAAGGATATCATCTTAAATTTTGACATGACGTGCATTAATACATGTTTAGTTTTTCTTGGAATGTGTATAGGCTGCAGTGCACGTTTTCTGAATGAGTGTTATAATTTTATAATACAGTATAAATTTACAATTGGAATGTCGTAATTTTTGTTGGCTTTTTGGATGAGTATCTTAATTTTATAACTACGGTGTCGTAAGTTTATAACTGGGATGTCATCTTAAATTTTGACATGACGTGCATTAATACACATTCAACTTTTTTTAAAAAAATTGTGTAAAGACACATTTTTTGAGTGGGTGTCATAATTTTATAACTACGGTGTCATAAATTTACAACTAGAATGTCATAATTTTTTTGACTTTCTTAATGGGTGTCTTAATTTTATAACTACGATGTTGTAAGTTTATAATTGGGGTGTCATCTTAAATTTTGACGTGACGTTCAACTTTTTTTTGAATTTGTGTACAGACACTTGTTCTGAATGGGTGTCATAATTTTATAACTACGGTATCGTAAATTTACAATGTATCGTAATTTTTTTTTTGGCTTTCTGAACGGGTGTCATAATTTTAAAACTGAGGTACCATAATTTTTTTCATCGAAATATCGTAAAGCTGTCTTAACACTTTTTAATGAATGTCGTCATATGAATCAATAAAAAAAGGATGGTGCCATTAACGTAGGACTTACTATGGATGCGGTGTACAAAGTCTTTTTCAATTTATTAAATTGGTACCTACATAGCCATAGTTAGTTTACGTGGACCAAAGTAGTGCGCGCCCCCCTTCCCTCTCCTTACATCGCACCCCCTCTCTTCTCTCTCTCTCTCTCTTTTCCTTCCCTCAAGCCCTTTGCCTTCTCAACCCCCACCACCCAACCACTTGCATCGCTCCTCCTTATTGGTTTACATGAATCCTACATGGCTTGATACGATGGGGTAAGGATATCATCTTAAATTTTGATATGACGTGCATTAATACATGTTTAGTTTTTCTTGGAATGTGTATAGGCTGCAGTGCACATTTTCTGAATGAGTGTTATAATTTTATAAATACGGTATTATAAATTTACAATTGGAATGTCATAATTTTGTTGGCTTTTTGGATGAGTATCTTAATTTTATAACTACGGTGTCGTAAGTTTATAACTAGGATGTCATCTTAAATTTTGACATGACGTGCATTAATCACATTCAACTTTTTTTAAAAAATTTGTGTAAAGACACGTTTTTTGAGTGGGTGTCGTAATTTTATAACTACGGTGTCGTAAATTTACAACTAGAATGTCATAATTTTTTTGACTTTCTTAATGGGTGTCTTAATTTTATAACTACGATGTCGTAAGTTTACAACTGGGGTGTCATCTTAAATTTTGACGTGGCGTTCAACTTTTTTTTTGAATTTGTGTACAGACACGTGTTCTGAATGGGTGTCATAATTTTATAACTACGGTGTCGTAAATTTACAAGGTATCGTATTTTTTTTTTGGCTTTCTGAACGGGTGTCATAATTTTAAAACTGGGGTACCATAATTTTTTCCATCGAAATATCGTAAAGCTGTCTTAACATTTTTTAATGAATATCGTATACATATGGATCAATAAAAAAAGGATGGTGCCATTAACGTAGGACTTACTATGGATGCGATGTACAAAGTCTTTTTCAATTTATTAACTTGGTACCTACATAGCCATAGTTAGTTTACGTGGACCAAAGTAGTGCGAGCCCCCCTTCCCTCTCCTTACATCGCACCCCTCTCTTCTCTCTCTCTCTTTTCCTTCCCTCAAGCCCTTGCCTTCTCAACCCCCACCACCCAACCACTTGCGTGCCCCCTCCCTAGTCTCTCTTCCCTTTTCTTTCCCTCCCCTCCCCCCCCCCCCCCACCTTCCCCTTCCCCCCAATCATGCATGCCCCCCCTCCTCCGGCCCTTCCCAACCTCCCTCACCCTCAACCCGAGTCGCCATTGCTAATGCTTCCACTCGCTCTCTTTCTTCTTTCCTTTTTCTCTTCCTCTTTTTTTATCGTTTTTCTAATCATCTAGGCACCAAACAACAAGCAAACTCAAGCCGCACCTCTTTCTCTTTCTCTTTCTCCTTCTCTCTCTCTCTCTCTTTCCTTCCCTTTTTCTCTTCGATCTCATTGAGGGCTCACCAACTGGATAGCAAGTAGGAGCCTCAAGGGGCGACGACACTCCATCCTAATCAAGCGCACCTTTACCTATATAAGCCATGTGCATTGCTAACTCAGTAAATTTCTTACGATGAATTGCCAACTCTACAAATTTTACGTTATCTCTGTCCTGTTGTAACGGTAAAGAACAAATAAAAATAAAATTTAAAATTTAAAATTAATCTTTTAACTTTTTAAGGTTAAAAGATTAAAGTGATACCTTAAGTTTAATGATTAAAAGTATAATTTATTTTTTTTAAAAAAAATTATAAACTAGAATTTGGCCTTAGATGGTCATGAGAGGCTCATAATTTGGACTCATCCAAAATAGTTGTCGAACCTCAATTTTTCCGACACTGTCCGGAATTCGGTCCAGACTCAAAAGCTGACATTTACACTTCGTTCCTTCTGATGGCTACCGGGTCCAAGTGGGCTCATCCCACTTTCTTATTAAACACGCGTAGGTTTTCTATTCGCTGGAAAGGGCCGTACCCTGTTGTAAAATGGGGGTGGGAGGTTAAGAGAGAGAGAGAGAGAGAGGATGGAAGTGGGATTCTGGGGGCTGGGCATCATGGGGAAGGCAATGGCCGTCAACCTCCTTCGAAACGGATTCCGTGTCACCGTCTGGAACCGGACTCTTTCCAAGGTCTCTCGCCATTAATTTTTCCCTTTCTTAATTTCCGGCATTTGATATCGTGTATAGAGTGTTTTTTGGATTCTATTGTTGCATTCTAACAAGATTATGGATTGGTGGTGATATGGCCGATGGCGCCATGAAAGCGTTAACGGCAGAGCTAACCGACGGTAGAGATCAAGCTCGACGGCCCTCGCTTTTTTCAGGCGACCCTCGACGGCTCCGTTTCTTCAAGACGGCCCTCGACGGCCCCTGCTTCTCCAAGACGGCCCTCGGCGGCCTCGCTTCTTCAAGACGGCCCTCGGCGGCTTCACTTCTTCAAGACGGCCTTCAACGGTCCCTCCTCATCAAGGCGGCCCTTGTGGCCCGCCTTCTTCAAAATCGGTCTTAGCGCCGGTTGCATCACCAACCTCCGCATCAACTCCCGAGCAAGCCACGATGCCTACGTGGCCCCCACGTGTGCGAGCCACATCTATCGCCTGACCCACGCATCGATGGATCAGGCCTGCCTGCCATCTGGCCCATCCTCTGATGGGACCAAACTCACCAACTACCTGACCCGCGCGGCCGATAGGACCAGGCCTACTTACCACCTGACTCACGCACCCGATGAGGCCAGGCCCACCAACCGCCTCCGCACTCACGTAATCCCCATGAGTTTAGCATACATTCTCTTCCATGGAGCTCCACGTGGCTAATCCCCAGATGAAAACCGAGGGTCCATAAAAGGGTAAGATGAATCCTTAGCAAGGTAAGAGGAGATATACACTCGGAACACATTCTAAACACCCGAAGAACATCCCCATTCTTTGGGCCTCTCTCTTCGAGCTTTCTCAAGCTTACGACTGTGACTCCGGTCGCTAACTTGCTCGCTGAAGGGTCCCCGCCGGAGCAACCTTTAGCCCCGGAACTTCTTGCAGGTCTCTCTTCGAGGAAGAGCTTCATCAACAATTTCACGAAGCCCTCTGACGTCTGCTAGCAGTGATCGGCGTCATCAGATTGGCACGCCATGTAGGAAAAAAAAGAGTAGAGCTCTGTAACACCAAGCTACAAGCCTTCTTTTACTTTGCATCAATAATGGTGGTGACGCGTGCTCGGGAGGCCTCCATTAGCCATGCTGGGGGGCACCTCCAACCGGCGGAGCGGCAGGAGGCTAACCCTCCTGCTGCTAACCCTCCAATCACTCCCACGCCACTAGCTGCGGCCACCCCAGCTGATCAATTGGCCGTGCTCACTCGACAAGTTCAGACCTTGACTGCTGTGGTTCACGGACTTCAGGAGCAGCAGTCCTTGGCCACCCAACACCAGCCCATGCCTCCTACACCGCTGCGGCAGATGTACCAGCCAGCCAGCATTCCTTCTAGGGAGATCTCCTCAGCGAGAGATTTGCCATCGCCGTGCCCCACCCAAAGGGCACCATCGGGGGACCCTCAAGAGGTCACGCTCTCCCGTCCACAGCCCAAGCGGAGGCACCATCACAAGCGCTCTCCTCCCTCTTCTTCACCTTCCGAATCATCAAGGAAGATTTCAACCATCAATCATCAGCCGGAGAAGCACTTGGATAAGTACCACTGGCGGCTGGAGGAGCTCAACAGAAAAATCAACAACCGGCCAAAGGTGGACTACCGCACTCATCCTCCCTTCACTCGCCGTGTCCTGGAGGAGCCTGTCCCCTTCAGATTTCAACCATCAATCATCAGCTGAATCCATACGATGGTACAATGGATCCACTCGATCACCTCAAGAGCTACAAGGCTCTCATGCAAGTCCATAGGCTACCGATGCCCTCCTCTGCAAGGTTTTTCCTACCACCCTGAGGAAGGCTGACCGCGCCTGGCACTCCCGTCTAACCCCATACAGCATAGACTCCTTTCGACAGTTGGAGAGGGCCTTTCTGGCATACTTCGATGCTGTCAGAAGATCTCCCAGGTGGTAGACTGTCACTTCTCCATTTGTCAAAAGGAAGGAGAACCTCTCAGAGACTTGTGGCCCATTTCAAAATGGCTGCCCTCGAAGTCTATCATTTGGACGATGTGGTGGCAACCCTGGCGTTAAAATGGGGACTCCGTCATTTCCGTTTTACTTTCTCTCTTGAAAAGAAGCCACCTAGCTCGTGCACAAAAGTACATCCGTGCTGACGAAGCCGACTCCACCCACAGGGAGTCCAATGGGGGATTTAGCAGGAGGCCTGCTCGCCCGGAGCCAAATCGACCCTTTCGCTCCAAAAAGCCCGAGCCACCGCGCCGCCCAATGATAGGCGCTAGAATCTCACCCCCAAAGAAGATGAACTCACTCCTCTCCTCGCCCCTCGCTCTCACATTCTCATGGAGATCGAGGGTGAGTCGTACTTCCAGCGCCCTTCCCCAATGAAGAAAGGAGCTCCCCGTGACAAGAGCCATTACTGCTGTTTCCATTGAGACTACAGCCACGACATCGAAAACTGCTACAATCTAAAGCGTGCTATCGAGGAACTCATCCAGAGGGGTTACCTCGGAAAGTATGTCTAGAGGGGACCCCCTGCTGTTCCGGCGCTGATGGAGCCTCTGCCTGCTCAGGCCAATATCGACAATGCCCAACAGAGAAGACGGTGGGAATGGTCTCTTGGGGGGCAGGCTCTACATCCAAAAGGCCAAGGGGGAGCGAGGAGTTAGATGATGTAATCCCTTTTCCTAAAAGGGAGTTAGCTGGGATTGACAATGTAAACAATGATGGTGTCGTCGTTTCGATGACGATCGCTAAACACCCTGTAAAACGAATCCTAGTTAACAGTAGAAGCTCGGCTGACATCATTACCTACGATGCATTTGTTCGGATGAACTTGTCTCCTATCTTCCTTCGACCAATGGCAACACCTTTGGTTGGTTTCACAGGCAACTCGTGAGGGTGGAAGGTGAGATTACCCTCCTAGTCATGGCCAGAACACCGTTGTGTCAAAGCATAGTCTTGATGAAGTTCCTAGTCATCCAAGTGCCTTTGGCATATAACGTCATCCTCGGTCGACCCGGCCTAAATCTCCTCGATGCAGTCATCTTCACCAAGCAGCTGCTCGTCAGATTCCCATCCAGCAGCGGGATTGACGAGATGCAAGGGGAGACTAGCCCAGTCCTGCCATACTATCACACGGCTTCAAGCCCTTAAGAGGTCACAACGGCCCCAAAGGTACATGATCCCAGGGAGTCTGGCAAAGGAGGAGAGCCGGCTGAGCAGCTACTGACTTTTCCACTAGGGGACGATCCGACAAGGATGGTGCAGGTTGGTGAACTTCTTCCTGCGAAGGACAGGGATCACCTTCTGGCCTTCTTGTGGGCTAATTCAAATATCTTATCTGGTCAGCATTGGACATGCCCGGCATACCATCGGAAGTAATCACCCACAAGCTCAACATCGACCTAAAGCATCATCCGATTCGCCAAAGAAAGAGAAGTTTTACCCCTGAGCGGCAGAGAGCCATTGACGACGAAGTTGAAGGCACATCCGGGAAGCACATTACCCGGATTGGTTGGCCAACATGGTGATGGTCCGCAAGGCAAATGGAAGTTGAAGGATCTGCATCGACTTTACCGACCTCAATAAAGCTTGCCCGAAGGATAGTTTTCCACTGCCTCGGATCGACCAGTTGGTGGATTCTAAGTCCGGTCACAAGCTCCTCAGTTTTATGGATGCTTTCTCCAGATACAACCAAATAAAGATGGACCCGGAAGGCGAAGAGCATACCTCCTTCATGACCAAGAAAGGCATCTACTGCTACAAGGTAATGCCTTTCGGCCAAAAAAATGCGGGAGCCACCTACCAGAGACTGATGAATAAGGTCTTCAAATACTAACGTGGGTAGAACATGGAAGTGTATATGGACGACATGCTAACAAAAAGTGTTTGTACCTCCAACCATGTCTCTGATCTGGAAGAAACCTTCAATAATCTCCGCCACTACCAAGTGAAGCTGAACCTGCAAAAGTACGCTTTCGGGGTCACGGCGAAAAAGTTCCTAGGCTTCATGGTGATGCAGCACGGGATTGAGGTGAATCTAGAGGATCAATGCCATCCTCGACATGAGGCCACGACTAACAAGAAAGAAGTGCAGCGGCTCATCAGGAGGGTGGCAGCCCTAAGTTGTTTCCTCTCCAAAGTCCGCTGAGAGATGTCTGCCTTTTTTCAAGGCCCTGCATAAGGTAAACGGGTTCGAGTGGACGAAATACTACCAAAGAGCCTTTGAAAGACTGAAGGCGTTCCTATCTACCCTACCGCTGCTGTCGAAGCCAAAGGATGGGGAGAGACTTTTCCTCTACCTCGCCACCTCCTCGAAGGCCGTCAGCTCCATCCTAGTACGCCTCGACAACAATGGAAAACAAAAGCCCGTCTACTATGCGAGCAAAGTACTTCATGATGCCGAGATCAGGTACTCCAAAACTGAGAAAATCATTTTTGCCCTAATCATCTCCGCTCAGCATCTCAGGCCATATTTTCAAGCTCACTCCATCGTGGTGCTCATGGACCAACCCTTCAAGGCTATTCTAGCCCGTCCTGACTCTTCGGGCCGGCTGGTCAAATAGGCGATCAAGTTGGAAGAGTTTGACCTCTCATTTCAAGCAAAGCCGGCTCTGAAGTCCCAAGTCTTGGCTGACTTCTTAGTTAAATGCACTTGGACCGAGGAACAAGTAGAAGAACCTCCACTGATGCAACCGAACGCTGAGCTCAAGGACATGGGGGAGTCTTAGATCCTCCACTTGGACGGTGCCTTAAAATCTCAAGGAAGTGGTGCTGGTCTCATCCTCGCGAGCATGAAGGGCAAAAAGGTGGAATACGCCCTTCGGCTCCTCTTCAAAACCACAAACAACCAGACCGAGTACGAAGCTGTGCTGGCCAGGATAAGGCTCATCTAGGAGCTCGGGGTGAAGCGTCTCAAAACCTTCACCGACTCCCAGCTCATCTTTGGACAAATCAATGGGGAGTACGAGGCACGGGATCCCGTCATGGCCCGATACTTGGAGAAGGTTAGGCTTCTAACCTCCTCACTAACGTATTTCAACACCAGTTACATCCCTCGGAACGAGAACGCTAAGTCCGATGCTCTTTCCCGTCTAGCCACCTCAGCGGACAACGCCTTGGAAAGCACCTACATAGAATATTTAGAGAGACCCAACATTGAAGACAAAGAAGTCCTCCCAGTCGCGCAGAAGCTGACATGGATGGATGCCTACGTCCATTACCTCACTGACGGCACCCTTCCGACCAATCACGAGGAAGCCAGACTGCTCAAATGGAGAGCCTCCAAGTTTACTTTGCTGGACGGACGACTATATAAAAGGTCTTTCTCCTACCTCCTTAAATGTGTCGGTCCTGCAGATACCGATTACATCCTCAGAGAGATACAAGAAGGCATCTGCGAAGACCACCTGGGGGGCAGATCGCTGGCGCAAAAAGCTCTCTGCCAAGGATATTACTGGCTCACCATGAGGGAGGACACCACCGAACTAGTCCAAAAGTGCAATGGCTGCCAACGACATGCTCACATCCAATGACAGCCGGCCTCTATATGAGTCCGCTTTCGGCCCCGTGGCCCTTCGCCCAGTTGGGAATGGACATCCTTGGGTCGTTTCCTTCGGCTTCGGGTCAGTGGAGGTTCTTACTCGTCATCATCGACTACTTCACCAAGTGGATTGAAGTCGAGGCATAGCTAAGATCACCGAGAACAAAGTCAAATCCTTCTTCTGAAGGTCCATCATATGCTGGTTTGGACTGCCTTATACCATTATCACCAATAATGGCCGGCAGTTTGACAATGCCACATTCAAAATATTCTGCGCAGAGCTAAACATCTGCCACCGGTTTACCTCTATCGACCATCCACAGACTAACGGAAAGGCCAAAGACATGAACTGGACCATCCTTGGGGGCTTAGAACCCGGTTGGATGGGTCTAAAGGCAGATGGGTAGAGGAGCTCCCAAGCGTACTGTGGGTGCATCATACAACTCCACGGGCCCCGATGGGGGAGACCCCTTCAGCCTCGTCTTCGGATCCAAGGCAGTCATCCCCATCGAGATCGGCCTCCCAAGCCTCCAAGTGGAGTCATACAATGAAAAGGACAACCCCACGCAGCTGAAAGCTAACCTTGACTTCATTAATGAGGTGCATGACCGAGCGCGCCTCAGAATGGCTGCATTTCGCCAGCGAGCGACCAAGTATTACAATGCCCGGGTCCATCCCAAGATGTTTTACCCTGGAGATCTAGTTCTCAAAAAGGATGAGGTGTCCAAGCTAACGGAGGAGGACAAATTATCTCCAAACTGGTAGAGGCCTTACCGGGTCACCGAGATACTTCATCGAGGAGCGTACCGGATTGAAGAGCTCAATGAACAACCCATCCCACGTACCAAAAATGCGGACAACCTCCGTCAAATATTATCAATGATGTACCCCTTGGCTAATGATAATAAAAGGAATTTCCAAATGTTATACCAGACTCATCTCTGAAGCTGAGGATTTAATGACTAAAGGAGCTTGGCGGATACGCGACTAGTGGGTTACCACTCGATCCGGCGTGGATATGCCCCCGAGGCGGTTCAAGACCTCGACAGTTTCATTCCCGCTCGAGTCATCCCTCATGTCAGCACATAAAACCTCCGAGGCGGTTCTAAAGGAGCTCGGCAGCCTCGCAACTAACGGGTCATCACTCGGTCCGGCATGGAGATGCCCCCGAGACAGTTCAAGACCCCGACAGTTCTATTCCCGCTCAAGTCACCCCTTGAGCTAGCACACGAAACCTCTAAGGCGGTTCTAAAGGAGCTTGGCGGATACGCGACTAGTGGGTTACCACTCAGTCCGACTGGAGATGCCCCGAGGCGGTTTAAGACCCCGAAAGTTTCGTTCCCGCTCGAGTTGCCCCTTGGGCTGACACACGAAACCCCCAAGGTGATTCTAAAGGAGCTCGATAAATATGCAACTAGTGAGTTACCACACAGTCTGGCATGGAGATGCCCCCAAGGCGGTTCAAGACCCCGACCATTTCGTTCCTGCTCGAGTCACCCCTTGGGTCGGCACACAAAACCCTCGAGACGGTTCTAAAGGAGCTCGGCGGCCTCGTGACTAACGGGTTACCACTCGGTCCAGTGTGGAGATGCCCCCAAGGTGGTTCAAGACCCAGACAGTTTCATTCCCGCTTGAGTCACCCCTTGGGCTGGCACACGAAACCCCCAAGGCGGTTTTAAAGGAGCTCAACGGATACGCGACTAGTGGGTTACCACTCGGTCCGACGTGGAGACGCCCCCAAGGCGGTTCAAACCCCAACAGTTTTGTTCCCGCTCGAGTCGCTCCTTGGGCAAGCACATGAAACCCCCAAAGCGGTTCTAAAGGAGCTCGTCGGATACGCGACTAGTGGGTTACCACTCGGTCCGGCATGGAGACGCTCCCGAGGCGATTCAAGACCCCGGCAGTTCCATTCTCACTCGAGTCACCCCTTGGGCTGGCACACGAAACCCCCGAGGCAGTTCTAAAGGAGCTCAACGGATACGCGACTAGTGGATTACCACTCGGTCCGGCATGGGGACGCCTCCGAGGCGGTTCAAGACCCCGATAGTTCCATTTTCGCTTGAGTCACCCCTTGGGTTGGCACACGAAACCCCCGAAGCGGTTCTAAAGGAGCTCGGCGGCCTCACGACTAACGGGTCACAACTTGGTCCGACGTGGAGACACCCCCAAGGTGGTTTAAGACCCCGACAGTTTCATTCCCGCTTGAGTCGCCCCTTGGGCTGGCACACGAAACCTCCGAGGTGGTTCTGGAGGACTCCCAAGCCTGCCTAAGCATCCCTTGGCTAACACCGACACCCTACAATCACTCCAACAAGTACCTAAGTGACTAAGGACTCGGTCGATGCCATGAGTCCGCACAGATCCCGATCGGACCATCGGGAGGACTGCGGCCACTTGCTGCCGAGCCTAAAGGCTGGGACCGGTACACCATTACAAAGAAACAAAGCTACTACAAAAGCTAAGTAACAATAAACGGTTAGGCAAAATGTTCTTTTTATTGATAAAGGTACAAAAGGCCGACTCAAGGTCGGTTACAAGCAAAAAGAAAGAAAAAGAAAAATACCAGAAGAGGCCTAGGTGTCTATGGCTCGTCGGGCCCCGGCTCACTGCCAGCATCATCCTTGCCCGATGCCTTGTCATCTGGGTCTTCAGGTCTGATGGCATTGAGGTCATTGACCCCGAAGATCCGGGCGACCTTCTCTTTGCAGTACTCAAAGCCTTGGACGTAGGCATCGAGACTAGCCTCTATCACCTCCTGCTTAAACGCCGAGGAGCTTTTGAACTGCTCAACGGCATTCTGAGCCCGAGTCTCAGCGTCCTGGGCTTGGCTCTTGGCATCCTCGGCTCAGGCCTCGCCGCTCTGAGCTCGGGCCTCAGCGTTAGACCGTTTCTCCTCGACCTCCCTGGCGTCAATCTCTGCCAGGGCGGCCCTCTCTTCGGCTGTGTGAGTGTTGGCTTCCGTCGTCTTGGCCTAGTCCTCGGCATCCCCGAGCCTCTGGGTTAGCTCGTCGACCTTACCTTCGGCAAACTCCAGCCTCGCTGCGGCCTCCGCCAACTTGGCCTCAGTTGCCAAGTTTTGGTCGAGTTTGGCCATCGCCTTAGCCTCGGCTATCCTGAACCGGGCCTCCCAGTCATTGCAGGTAGCATCGGCCATGAGCAACTTGCCGGCCATCTCAGTTTCCTGGGCATGGGCTTCGGCCAACTTCCTGGCCATATCACCGCACCGAGCCTGATACTTAGCCACCCGCTCCTGGAAGTGCGCAACTGCATCACCGGTTCGGACCAGGGTGTTCCGGAGGGTGAGGACTTCGTTGGCCGTCTGCAAAAGCTGAGGAGTTAGTCAAGGTTCGAATTAAACTGACAGAAAGAAGAATGGGGCAAGGAGAAGTTACCTGGAGCACAGACACGTACGTTGCGTCAAGGATTCTGGCGACGGGCTCGCGATTGAGCTGCTCACGGAAACACGGCAGATGGATCCTCTCTAGTAGGCGCTCCGCCAGTTGCCCGCTGTCCATGGTCGAAAACCTCGGCAACCACCGCGGTTCCTTGGCACTGGATCCCCGACCAGGCGACGGTCGTGAGGTTGTCGGCTCCGCCTCATCATCGTCCTCCAGCCTCTTTCCATCCCTGGCCCTCGAAGCCTCCACCTCCGACTCGGGAGGGGCTGGGTGTCCACCCTCGGCCCCTAGGTTAGCCTCCTCTGCCGGCTCAGTGGGGACCGGGGGCTCATCCTCAGCCTCCAAGTCGATGGCCTCCGCTGGCTCGGCAGGGGCCAGAGACCCATCCACGGCCTCTTCCGCCCGGGCCAACTGGCCCCCTCTCTTCGGTCCCACCTCGACCATGGCGAGAACATCCCCTCTCCCCAGCGCCTCAACTGGGGCGCTCTCCCTCGACCCCTCCGTAGGAGCGGCCTCCATGGGAGCCGCGAAAGCCTAGGCCGGTTCACCCTGGGCCTTCCGCCAAGGCTTTTTGGCCAGCCTTATCACCTTGTCGGCCTCTTCCCTTATCTTTTGGACTGTCGCCTTCAATCGCTCGGCGAGCAACTTCATTGCTGCACAAGAAACTGACAGTCAGAACAAAAAATAAATAAACAAAGGGAATGAGGAGAGCAAGATCTTGTGCTCACCAACCGCCGGGGCCAATTCAGCCTCATAAAGGTTGGCCTTAGCCAACAACTCCTTGTAGGAAGGGATCTCGGATGACGTCAGGCGATCGAATAGCTCTCGGTCCCTCTTATCCACGGTGGAGCTTTTATTGGGGCCGATGTCAGGATTCCTCCAGCTCGTTCTCACCCCATCCACATGGGCGAATAGGAAACGAGACTTCCATCCCTTGACTTTGGAGGGGAGGTTGAGTGGTAGGGTTCTACCCGGCCTAGAAGTAAAAGTCCACCATCCATCTTCACTGTGGTGGCGGAGCTTATAGAAAGCTCGGAACAGAGAAATTCTGGCTTCCGAGCCATGGAAGAAACAAAGAACAACGAAGGCACAGATGATCCGAACCGAGTTCAAAGTCAACTGTGCAAGGATAAGTTCGTATCTATCTAGGAGGTTGAGAATGAATGGATGGAGGGGGAGGCGGAGCCCACACCTGAAGAATTCCTCGTACAGGGCTACCTGATCGGACTGGTCGGAGTTCACCCTGTCCTCGGGTCCAGGAGTGGACAGGCGGATGTAGCTAGGAACCCTATACCTAACCCTGAGATCTTCTACCTCCTCAGAGGTCATGGTGGAGGCTGTCCCCTCCGATCCTGCCAAATCAAAAGTGACCACCGGAGGGGGGGGTCGGACAGACTGGCACTACCCTAGGTGGAGGGGCCCTAGGCGAAGACACTCGGGATGGTGGTGGTTGGACTACTACCGTCGGGTGGTCGCGGATGGTGACACCGCCGACCGACCGACACCTACGGTGAACCAGAGGGACCTCCTCCTCCTCCAAGGACAGGGGGACTCACTACGGGCCTCTTGCCCTCCCTAATGGCGCGGCGATCCATGAAGAGGAAGAAGGAAGAAGACAAAAAGGAACTGACCTGGTGTCGAACTGGGAGACGGAAGGTTCAGGTCTGGGAGGTTTCAGGACTCCGAGGATGGAAACGACAAAGAGGATGATGAAAGCGTAAGGGGCACGAAGGGGCAGACGAGGCAATTTTATATGAAATTTTGAATTGTCCCGCCCGAGGCGCTGCCACGCGGCCACCCGTGATTGAAGACAACCTCCAACTATCAACAACCCCCTCTTTGCCTGAGATATGGTGCCTCGGTTCTGCGTAGGAAGCGGGATCCGCAGCCAATGATAAGACGTGGGGACTGATGACTTAATGATGGTGCCCGACTTTTTCGTCCCTCGAGAGATTTTTCCTCGATGCACCCAAAATCGGCGCCATTCTCCATGCTTCTCCTTAAATACGGATGGATCTCAAAGCGACATCACCTCGAGGAGGCGCACCCCCGCCTCCGACGATTAATGGCACGCAAAACCAATAACCATGACAAATTTTTGCGCTCCTTTCGCTCAAGGGTCAACAAACACGTGGCCACTTAAGCTTAGAAGCAGGGGGCATCTGATGTGGCCGGTGGCGCCATGTAAGCGTTAACGGCAGAGCTAACTGATGGCAGAGATCAAGCTCGGCGGCCCCGTTTCTTCAAGGCGGCCCTCGACGGCCCCCGCTTCTCCAAGACGGTCCTCGGCAGTCCCATTTCTCCAAGGCGGCCCTCAGCGGCCTCGCTTCTCCAAGGCGACCCTCGACGGCCCCTTCTCATTAAGGTGGCCCTTGTGGCCCGCCTTCTCCAAAATTGGCCTCAGCACCAATTGCAGCACCAGCCTCCGCATCAACTCCCAAGCGAGCCGCGATGCCTACGTGGCCCCCACGTGTGCCAGCCACACCTACCGCTTGATCCATGCGTCCAATGGGATCAGGCCCGCCTACCACCTGGCCCACATGCCTAATGGGACCAGACTCACCAACCACCTGACCCGTGCGGCCGATGGGACCAAGCCCACCTACCACTTGACCCACACGCCCGATGAGGCTAGACCCACCAACTGTCTGGCCGATGGGATCAGGCCCACCAACCGCCTTCGAACTCACGTAATCCCCATGAGTTTAGCAAATGTTCTCTTCCACGAAACTCCACATGACTGATCCCCAAACGAAAACTGAGGTCCATAAAAGGGTAAGATGGATCCTTAGCAAGGTAAGAGGAGAACATCCCCATTCTCTGGGCCTCTCTCTCTCTCCTCGAGCTTTCTCATGCTTACGGCTGTGACTCCGGTTGCTAACTTGCCTGTCGAAGGGTCCCCGCCGGAACAACCTTCAGCCCTGGGACTTCTTGCAAGTCTCTCTTCGAGGAAGAGCTTCATCAACAATTTCACAGAGCCCTCTGACGTCTGCTACCAGTAACCGGGCGTCATCATGTGGTTTTATGAGAACTCATGGGATGAATTTTAGGTGTTTTTATTGGTAATGTGATCTGATGTTTACTTGATTGCTTATACTTAATTTTAGCTGCGTCTATTGGTTTTTCAACGAGGATATGTGGACATTTAGATGTGGTCAGAGTCTTAGATTTTAAGTTTTCAGAAGAATCCATATGGAATGTCTTGTTAAATCCCTTCAGGCAATCTGTGCCTAGTGTCCACTTAAAAAGAAATGTATATGGAACGGAACATGCATTAAGTGGAACGACATAGGAAGCTTGAGGTAGCTTCCTACGGTTGTGGATTTTCCTCATTTTGTTGCCATAAAGAGGCATAGAAATTGGCAGAGTTTGATTCTTTTGCTTGATGATTCTAACCAATCAACATTGTACTACTGGGTTAAAAAATGACTTCATGGTATTGTTACTCTTTATGACACTTGATGGCATTCCAGATCATCAAATTATGAGGTCATGGCTGTTACATGTCTACTTTTAACACTTCTAAATAAAGGTTCGCTGATGCAATTTTTCATAAGGTTTTTGCCATAAAGAAAAACGTTCACACAAAGCACCTGTAAAGTATGTGATCCCATGTCAATTTTTTGACAGGTTCTCAGGTTGAACTCTTCTTGTGGAGCTATATATATATATATATACATACATATATATATATACATATATATATATATATGTATATATATACATACATATATATATATATATATATACATACATATATATGTATGTATGTATGTATTCATTATATATACATATATAATTATGGGTGACTATACAAGAAACATCATGGGTTCGGTCTCCATCACATCACAATATCTGTTAATGCTTATAATTCATTATATCAACGAATTCTCATGCATTCTATTTTACTATTTTGTAATTATATCTGCTATGACTTTAGCATGCATGAACCTGAACTCCAAGCATTAAGGTTTTACACATTTTGAACATGGATGCCTTGGAGATATTTACTTTGTGCCTAAGGAATTATTGTAATATGGGGGAATTAAGGCATAGTCTTGTGATGAACAAGCAAGGTGGAGCCTTTGGATATCGCTTATTAGACCGAGCATACAAGATTTGGAAGTGATCTTAGTTATTGTGATTTTACTTAGTTAAAAAATCAAGATACTGGCCTGAATTATGGTTCTTGGCATCATAATCACTAAAACCAGACAATGTAGCCCTTTATAGTTGGATTTTTTATCGAGATGCTGCACCTGATTTGGACATATATGGTGATATATGAACGAAATAACATTAATTTTGGAAAATAAATATAAAAAACGTAAACTTTTAATCCCTGTTTACCCTATAAAAGGAGATGAGGTCCTTACTTGAACCTAATCATGAATCTTGAAATTAATAGATAAAGAGAAGTCAACTGAATCTGTGTTCAGATATCGGTACACCAATTATACTGCGGTATATGCTGATACTAAGCGAAGGATGGACATGGTTTAAGAGGAGGAAAGATGACCTCTGCTCTTGGTACTCAATATTTCATAGATGTGATGCATATATGAAGCATGAGGTCATAGGAATTTAGTGTTAACTTTTTACTACCATAATGTACTGGAGCATCTTATCTAGGACTTACAACAGACTGCCTTTGGACATTGTATATCTTTATATTTACTTCATTGAATTGGTTCAGTTGGCTCTACTATTTTGTTGTTGAGAATTATTTTGATAAAATAATCATCATTTGATCATCCAAATTTGTGGCAGCGCAAAGAGCTAGTGGAACAAGGTGCTTCTGTTGGAGAAACTCCAGCTTCTGTGATCAATAAGTGCAAGTACACGATAGCTATGCTGTCTGATCCCAGTGCTGCTCTCTCGGTTAGCAAATTTCTCATGATCAATCAAATTTAGCTTTTTAGATCTTTTCCTCTAATAATCTTTTCTCAATTTATTCAGGTAGTTTTTGACAAAGATGGTGTGCTTGAGCAAATTTGCAGTGGAAAGGCTACATTGACATGTCCACGGTTGATGCCGATACTTCATCCAAGATAAGTGAGGTATGATATGATTGCCATGCTGGTTAAATAGCTATGTCATGATTTTAGTTAGCTTAGCAACTGGCAGACCCTTTGTGTTTCACTTTGGTAGGGAACTTGATGTATTTCAGGATGCAAGCTGACACTTCCATAGCCAGAGATTGATAGAGCAAAGATAATTGATGCTTATGCTGGTTGTGATGGGCTAAGAATGATCAAGTTACTCAATTACTACTTGTAATTGACCAGATGACCATGGATTTTTTCATGTGACCTTGATTTTTTCATGTGACCTTGTCTTGTCAGATACTAAAGAATATGGATCTATTTTCGTGATATCTTTTTCTAATGCACCTGAAAGAGACCTAATGACATGCACATATTAGATTTTTACAAGAAGTTTGTTGGTAGACTGATACAAGCTGTGGCGAGATATGGAAAGAATGAACTTCAAGGCTATAATTAGATGGTCATGTGGTTTTTGCAGTGTACTATATTCATCAACAGACATGGCTATGCATTAAAAAGACAGAGAAGATGAAAACACTCTGTTGAAGCTTCAAAGAATGATCAATGATTGAAAAAGGGAAGAGAAATCTTAAGGAATAAAACTATCACAATGGCACGTTACCAGGTGACTTTTATGAAGTTTACACATGCAAAGATTTTGAGGAAGCCCACTCTGAATACCAAATCGGTGAAGACTAGCTGAAGTTCTAGCAGAAGGCCATGCTTCTATATATAGATTACAAGAACTCCTATGACCGTAATTCTATTGAATAGCTTTATCATAATCATATCTATGAGACATATCATTAATAGCATCTTGATATATGATATAAATAATTGTTTCTAATCTCTTGCTTGATCCACATGCCTGCCGAATTCATAGTAATTGTTCAACATATTATAAGCTTTTCTCATTGATTTCAACATGATAAAATATTATGGGTGTTAGATAAACTTAGTTACTTTTAGATAACCTCAGATCAGCATTTTAATCCTTCATTCTGCAGAATGCATACGGCTTCCTCTTTGTGAAATGTCGATTAAGATGCTTTCAAATGTTATTATCCAAATCATTATATACCATATCAGATATTCTATACATCTTCCAATAGACTTAATCTTTATAATGTTGCTGATATATTATGATCAGTGCATGTCTTTAAAAATTATAAATTTAGTTTTGACAGGCAATTATGATGAAAGGTGGATATTTTCTTGAAGCTCCAGTCTCAGGTAGCAAAAAGCCTGCTGAAGATGGTCAGTTGGTTATACTTGCTGCTGGTGAGAAGGTAATGTAGGGAGTTCACCACCTCCTCTTCTAGTTTCTTTTGGAGAATATGGTGGGAGTGCCACCACCAAAATTCAAACACAAAATATCACCACAGCCCTTGTGCTGTGAGGAGGGATGTGAACTTGCGGACCCAAGTCCCATTGGCATAGTGAGTGTTATTTATTTGCGGTTTTCTTCATGGTGGCTTATCAAACCATCATTCTGGCAGCTTTTTGCATTTTATGTGGTGGGACAGATTTAAAACTTGTAAAGCCTTTGCAACATGAATTCCCCAATCAGCTAACCATCCTTATACAGAAATTTTATTCTTCCACAGAAATTAGGATATTTTGTGAAACTCCTGATTGAAAATCTGCTGATTATAAAGAATCAGAATTTATTAATGTTCTGGAAGCCTGAAAATATTTTATCGGTAAAGTTATTTTTTGATAGAGGGAGCTCATAGGCTTTGACTGTATGTGGAACAAGATTTCATGATGAACAAGCATCATGATCTAATTGATATGCACAAGGAATAAGATTGGAAAGAATATACAATTCTAATAATTACAATAAAACAATTACAAAGTTTTATGCTTCAATTGACAGCTAATGATTCTCACAAATGAAAAATTGAGAACCTCAGAACATGGTATACTATTTTGTATGATCCAAAAAAATAAAATACATGTAAATAATCAATTTTACAGGCCCTTTTTGGGGATATAGGATAAAAATTTTATTATAACTTTTCCTCTAAAATTAGTCCTGTAGATTGTGACAATAACTCTTTAAGTAACAAGATATCTATCATGATTTCAGTATTAAGAAGGTAGATTTTTTTTTTTATTTAGAACTCTTAATATAACCAACTCTTATTTTAGTTGGCACATTGAAATCAATAAAGATAAAAGAACAATAAATAATTTTATCAAGAATAGGATTAAGAATTAATCTTAATAAAGAGGCAGGACAACTTTATCAAATCATGATGTTTAACCTAGAAGTAAAATGGGATCACCAAGAGTAGTTTCAATAGTAAAATTGGGATTGCTAGTGAACTCTTATAGCTTAGATTAAATGCTTTGCAGTGCGCTGTAGAGCCTGAAGCACATTCCTATCCCTCATTCCTAGATCGGTGTTTTTTTTTTTTTGTTATTTGATAGTATAATACTTCAAAAATAGTATATTGATTAATAAAAAAAATTAAATAACTTATAACTCAAGTTCATCTATTACCGTTTAATTTACACTTGAATTTTTATGATCACATATTTTTGACTCACTAATAGGTTAATTAGGCAAGCAAGTAAGCTCCACTAACGAGTTAATCAGGTCAGTAAGTAGGCTTGGCCATTATATTGGTATCAAAGTTAATACGAATGTTTAGAAGTTGTTGGGCAGGAAAAAAAAGGGTTATTCATGGGATGATGATTGACTCCCATCATGATATAGAGCCATCCTTATGGCATCATTAATCTAGCAATCTGGCTCGAGTAGATTCTAGTTAGCTTTTGTGGCATGCGATGAGAATGTCGTTGATAGCGAAAAAATTGTACTACTTTAAAAAATAATCTAACATCGGCTTGAAAAGAAAATGAATAGCTTATAACTTAAATTCATCTACTTCTGATTAACTTATATTTAAATTTTTAAAATTATATATTTTTATTTTATTAATAAATTAATTAAATCAATAAATAAGTATGATCCATCATAGAGAATTCCATCCTCATTGAAGAAGCAACAAGATTGCCTCGTCCATTTCTATATTCAAATCTGGACAAAAGGATGAGGATGTCCCCCTATACTTTTTCCTGATTTCAGTCCTATTTTCAGCTATAGGATTTATGGATTTGTTAATATTTTTCCCCTTTTCATTATCTCTCTCATTCTTCATTTAAATTAATCACTTTGAATTTTTTTCATGAAATGGCAGCGCATTTTGCACACATATCCTCACAAAACATTAAGGTTGCATTTGGTACATTGCCAGCAATCTTGAATAGTAATGTGGATTACCTATAAGATAGATTACAGATGAATTACCAGTAATGTTGATTACTATGTTTGGTATACATAGGTAATATTACATTAATATTGATTACTGTTTGTATGAAAAATAGATTACCAGTCATATAACATCAAATTCCCAAAATACCCCTAAATCAAATTCATACACTAAATCAAATCTATTAAAATTTTCAAAATACCTCAAATACCCCTAAATCAAAGTATTTATATATAAGTAGAAGATACAAGACTTAATTTTTTTAAGATTAAAATATATTTTTAATCTTTAAACATTATTCAATTTTTTTATTCTTAAACTTTCAATTATCATAATTTATTTATTATATTTTAAAAATAATTTATTTTTTAATATTTTGTTATAAAAATTAATTATATTAATAAAATAATTGATATTATGATAATATGAATGGATCGATTAGTTGATAGCAAAATTTAAGTTATTTTAAAATTTTAAAAAGTAATGTAATTAGATGTTGTCAATTTTAAATTACTACATTGTCAAGGAGGCATCGCTAAGAACACTACTTTTTTATTTTTTTAAAATAGTAATTATTTTTTTTAATTTTTTAAGTAAATTAATTTAAAAATAGTAATTAAAAATTAATTAATTTAAATTAATTAATAAAAAATTTAATAAAAATTTATTTATTAAAATTAAATTAAAAATTAATTTATTTATTTAATTAATTTAAAAAATTTTTAAATATAAAAATATTTTTTTAATTTACACTAAAAAAAATACTGAAATAGCGATGCAAATTTAGCGACGCAATGATGCGTTGCTAAATTGCGACCACATTGCGACGCCTCTGCGATAACAAAACATTGCGACGCAATTAGCGATGCATTAGCGACTTAATAAAATAAAAAAAAAAAAATTAATTTTTTTATTTAGCGACACAAGTAATGTGTCGCAATATTTTTAAATTTAGTTTTTATAAAATAAATATGAAAAAAAATATTGCGACGCAACTCATGCGTCGCAATGATTTTAAAAAAATTAATTATGTTAAATAGCGACGCATTAGCGATGCAATAAACCAAAAATTAAAAAAATTATTTTTAATTTAGTGACGTACTAATTGCATTGCAATTATTTTAAATAAAATTAATTTTTATAAAATATAATATGAAATAAAAAATTACGATGCAACCCAGTGCGTCGCAATGTTTTAAAAAAATTAATTATGTTAAATAGCGACGCAATAGCAATGCAATAAAATAGTAAATTAAAAATAATTTTTTATTAGCGACGCAAGTATAGCATCGTAATTTTTTTAAAAAATAAATTTTATAAAAATATTAAAAGAATTATGAAATAAAAATATTGTTTAAGGAAATCTGAATATTCTTTTTAATATATATATATGTGTGTGTGTTAAACTCTAATCATATGAGAACTGGAGCGAGATAAGATACAAGAAGAACGAAAGTTAAATGACTAGCATCTAAAGAAAGACTTGGATCCAAACAGATAAACAGGAGCCAAAAAGAACAAAGAAACGATCCAAAACGGGGTGTAAAAAAAGCCCTAGAAAGGTAGACAACAAACCTTTAGAAACCACGTCTAAGACAAACTCCAAAACCCTAGTATCCTTAGCTCTGATCGATCACTCAGGAGCGGCAACACGAACAAGACGAAACACGCCGACAACAGGAAAGATCTCTCTTTGGAAACCCTAGGAAAAGCTCGCCGTCGCCCCCTTACGTGGATCAGATGGAGGTAGAGGGATCGGTTTCTCGAGAAACCTTAGTATTACTTTTGGGGAACAAGGAAAAGAAGCCCTCCTTCACGGCAAGCTCTCGGCGTCTCTCCCCTCACTCTCTTCGCGACTCACGCTCCCCCCCCCCCACCCTTTAAAGTTTCCCAAACGGGATTACGAAGAGCCAAGCACCATCTAGAAGCGAAGCGGAAGGGCCGTGGCATTGTGCCCGTGAAACTGTCTTGGTCTACTGGCTTCAATCGATCGTAACCATCGGATCGTCACCGATCGGATCGATCGCAATGGTTCGAGATCGGTCGTCGCTGACCGAGATCGATCATGGCTTCGATCGATCGCAACCATTGGGTCGACGCCGATCGGATCGATCGCAACGGTCCGAGATCGATCATCACCGATCGGGATCGATCATGGCTTTGATCGATCTCAACCATCGGGTTGTCGCTGATGGATCGATCGCGACTGTCTGAGATCGGTCGTCGCCGACCGAGATCGATCATGGCTTCGATTGATCGCAACCGTCGGATCGTTGCCGACCGGGATCGATCATGGCTTCGATCGATCGCAACCGTCGGATCATCGCCAATCAGATCGATCGCAATGGTCCAAGATTGGCCATCGCCGATCGAGATCGATCAAGGCTTCGATTGATCGCAACCATCATATTTTCGCCGATCGGATTGATCGCAACGGTCCGAGATCGGTCGTCGCCGATCAGGATCAATCATGGCTTCGATCATTCGCAACCATCGGATCGTCGCCGATCGGATCGATCACGATGGTCCGAGATCGATCGTCGCTGACCAGGATCGATCATGGCTTCGATCGATCGCAACCGTCGGATCATCGCCGATCAGATCGATCGCGATGGTCAAAGATCGGTCGTCGCCGACTGGGATCGATCATGGCTTTGATCGATCGCAACCGTCAGTTCATCACCGATCGGATCGATCTCGATGGTCCGAGATCGGTCGCGTCCGACCGAGATCGATCATGGCTTCGATCGATCGCAACTGTCGGATCGTCGCCGATAGGATCGATCGCGATGGTCCAAGATTGGTCGTCGCTGACCGGGATCGATCATGGCTTCGATCGATCGCAACCATCGGATCGTCGCCGATCAGATCGATCGCAACGGTCCGAGATCGGTCGTCGCCGACCGAGATCGATCATGCTTTCGATCGATCGCAATCGTCAGATTTTTACTGATCGGATCGATCGCAATGGTCCGAGATCGGTTGTCGCCGATCGGGATCGATCATGGCTTCGATCGATCGCAACCATCAGATCGTCGCCGATTGGATCGATCACGACGGTCCGAGATCGATCGTCGCCGATCGGGATCGATCATGGCTTCGATCGATTGCAACCATCAGATCATCGCTGATCGGATCAATCACGACGGTCCAAGATCGGTCATCGCCGATCGGGATCGATCATGGCTTCGATCGATCGTAACCGTCAGATCGTCGCCGATCGGATCAATCGCGATGGTCCGAAATTGGTCGTTGCCAACTGGGATCGATCATGGCTTCGATCGATCGCAACCGTCGGATCGTTGCCGATCAGATCGATCGCGACGGTCTAAGATCGATCGCCGCCGACCAAGATCGATCATGGCTTCGATCGATCGCAACCGTCAGATCGTCGCCGATCGGATCGATCGCGATGGTTCAAGATTGATCATCGCCGATCGGATCGACCGCGATGGTTCGAGATTTGTCGTCGCCGACCGAGATCAATCATGACTTCGATCGATCGCAACCATCGGATCGTCGCCGATCAGATCGATCGCAATGGTCCGAGATCGGTCGTTGCCGACCGAGATCAATCATGGCTTCGATCGATCGCAACCTTCGGATTTTTGCCGATCGGATCGATCGCAATGATTCGAGATCGGTCGTCGCCGACTGGGATCGATTAGAAAAAATAATTTTTATCAAATATAATTATTAAATAAAAATATTGCGACGCAAATCAGTACGTCGCAAATTTTTAAAGCAAATTAAATTATGTTAAATAGCGATGCATAGCGAGGCAATAAACCAGAAAATTAAAAAAAATAATTTGTAACTTTGCGACGCATTTATTGCATCGCAATATTTTTAAAAAAAAAATGTTATAAAAAATTAAAAATAAAACATTGCGACGCAACCATATGCGTGGCAATTATTTCAAAAAAATAATTTTTATCAATATAATTATCAAATAAAAATATTACGACGCAACTCGTTGCATCGTAACTTTTTAAAAATTAAATTATGTTAAATAGTGACTCATTAGTGACACAATAAACTAGAAAAGTTAAAAATAATAATTTTTAATTTTGCGACGCATGTGTTTGCGTCGCAATATTTTATAAAAAAATGTTATAAAAAAATTAAAATAGAAAATTGCGACGCAACCATATGCGTCGCAATTATTTTTAAGAAAAATAATTTTTATCAAATATAATTATCAAATAAAAATATTGTGACGCAATCAGTGCGTCATAAAGTTTTAAAAAATTAAATTTCATTAAATAGCGATGCATTAGCGACGTAATAAACCAGAAAATTAAAAAAAATAATTTATAATTTTGCGACGCATTTATTGCATCGCAATATTTTTAAAAAAATAAATGTTATAAAAAAATATAAAAATAAAACATTACGACGCAACCTGATGCATCACAATTATTTTAAGGAAAATTTTTTTTATGAAATATAATTATGAAATAAAAATATTACAATGCATTAGCGACGCATTTTCTCGAAAAATAAAAAAAAAATTTTCAGCCGGTCATTGCCGCCAAATTAGCGACTCATTAGCGACGCAAATAATTGCATCGCTAAGTTTCCCAGAAAATTAAAAAAAAACCAAATTAGCGATGGTTAACGATGCATAATTGCATCACTAATCCAAAATAAATTATAAAAAAAATAGCGAGGGATTAGCGATGCAAAATTGCATCGCTAAGCCCTAATATATAACCTCAGTCGCGCCCGGCCCCCTCCCCCCGATCTCTTCTTTTTTTCTTCTAACCCTACTCCTCCGCCGCCATCCCCTCCTTCGGCTCCCCCCACCCTCTCCCTCGGCGCTAGGAACACCAGCGGCAGCCCCCCCACCCCCGGCGGCATCCCCTCTCTATCGAGGTAAGCCCCCTCTTCCCCACTCCCTCCCCCGCCCTCCCGTTTTCCTTAGGCCACGGCTACGGCGGCGCCGTGGCCGTCGTCTCAGGCCACGGTGGCCAGGCCACAGTAAAAAAAAAAATTGGTTGGGGTGGGATTTTTCCCCCACCCCTGAGGCGCCGACCACGGCGCCAACCGTGGCCATCGTCTCAGGCCACGGTGGCCAGGCCACCGTAAAAAAAATAAAAAAAATTTGGTTGGGGTGGGGTTTTTCCCCCACCCCTGAGGCGCCGGCCACGGCGCCGGCCGTGGTCGTCGTCTCAGGCCACGGCCGCGGCCGTGGCTGGCAGTGGCCTGGCCACGGTGGCCGCGGCCGTGGCCGAAGACGATGGCCACGGCCGCTGCCGTGGCCAGCGGTGGCCTAGCCACGGGGCCGTGGCCTGAGACGATGACCACGGCCGGCGCCGTGGCCGGCGGTGGCCTGGCCACGGTGGCCGTGACCGTGGCCAGAGACGACGGCCACAGCCGCTGCCGTGGCCGGCAATGACCTGGCCATGGTGGCCAGGCCACCGTAAAAAAAATAAAAAAATTTGGTTGGGGTGGGGTTTTTCCCCCACCCCTAAGGCACCGGCCACAGCGCCGGTCGTGGCCATCGTCTCAGGCCATGGCCGCTGTCGTGGCCGATGGTGGCCTGGCCACGGTGGCCAGGCCACCATTTAAAAAAATTAAGTTAAAAAATGAGTTTTAAATATTAATATTATATTTATATTTACTATTAACTATATAACATAATATTAATATTATATATATTTAATATTTTAAACACTATTATATTTATATATATAAATATTAGTTTTTAAATGATTAATATTATTAACTTGAATACTAAATTATTATATAATATATTTCTAAATATTAATATATTTATATTAATATGTATTATATATACATAATACATATTAAATATTTATAATATTGAAATATAATATTTTTAAAATGAGTTAAAAAGAACCTTAATTTTTATCAGAACATTTTATAATCTAGCAAAAGAAAGGGACCATGTAGAACATAAAAAAGATTATAAAATTTAAATAAAATTTAAAAGCCAGGCCACCATTTAAAAAAATTAAGTTAAAAAATGAGTTTTAAATATTTAATATTATATTTATTTACTATTAACTATATAACATAATATTTATATTAATTATATTTAATATTTTAAACACTATTATATTTATAATATATAAATATTAGTTTTTAAATGATTAATATTTATTAACTTGAATACTAAATTATTATATATATTTCTAAATATTAATATATTTTATATTAATATGTATTATATTATACATAATACATATTAAATATTTATAATATTGAAATATATAATATTTTTAAAATGAGTTAAAAAAGAACCTTAATTTTATCAGAACATTTTTAATCTAGCAAAAAGAAAGGGACCATGTAGAACATAAAAAAGATTATAATAAAATTTAAATAAAATTTAAAAACATGATAACTAAAATTGGAGCTCTAAAAATATTTTATAATTTAATATCATATTCAATGATTTAGAAATAGTAACATCATATTCAATGATTTAGATTATTAATATCATTTTTTTATATATAAATGTTTATAAATGGTAACATCATATTCAATGATTTAGATTATTAATTATCATCATTATTTAATTTAAAAAAATATTATTATCCAACAACTCGATTTCTTAAATTAAAAGCAAGCCTAACACTAGAATTGTTACTCATGATACAATTAGGGTTTCATTTAGGCTAGATCACGTGATTTAATTTTGGTTCCACTCTGATAGGATATTAATCATAATTTTTATATTATAATCACAGTCAAGATTTTATGCATTTGGTTAGGCCTAGATTAGATTGGCAGCTGGTAGCCTAATAATGACTATTATTAGGAGTTGTGCCTTTCATTTTCATGACTGTTTCTCACATGTGGCTTTAGAGAATTGGCATGATACATCATGTTGCCTATTTTATTTCTTTATAGCTGTTTATGCAATAATATTTGTGCATTTGTAGTTATTTACAATTGTTATGTCTTGATTATTTACATTCTGCTTCAAATTGAATGATGCATTAAATTATGTAATGCTAGAATGAAAGTCTTGTTGTAGTTTTATTTAATTTTCAGCAACAAATTAGTAGTTTCAATGATTTATATTTTAGTCTTCACAAACATTTATATTCGACATAATAATCTTAAGAAGTCAGTGACTATATATAGAACACTATTCCTATATATGTATAATTGACAAGAATTTATGAATAACAAGCATAAGTTCGATTGTCTTCGGATTTCCATATTATTAATCACAGCACTATAACCTTTAGACCCGTTTGAGAATTTGTAAGACTTAGTCTTGCAAATTCTCAAATTGTCCTGGTGGACAGTTTGAGAATATTTTTTGTGATATGTTAGTCTGCTATTAATCATCGTTGGTTGAGATTGCGGTTTGTATTTGCTCATACGTTCTCCTAGTGTGGCATATATGCCACACATTTAGGAGAACATATGGGGAAACGTAAACCATCGATGATAATTAATAGCAGAATAACATATCACAAAAAATATTCTTGAATGGGATAGGGCCTTACCTTTTAGACATGGAGTGAAGGTGGAATTAATTTAGGACACTTGAATTGCTTGTGAAGTCTCATGATTGAACGGACCGCCTTGCGGCCCGACCCGAACTCAAGCCCTAGCATTAGCCTGGCATGAACCTGTGCCTCGGTCCTTGCTAGCACGCCAAGGATCGTAGCCGTGGCCCGGCCTTGCAGGGTAGGGACCTTAGTTGTGTAAAAGAAAATTGGTTTAGTTATAAATGATTTAATGGTTGTTATTAACCTTAGTTGAGTAAAAGAAATAATTTAGTTATATATTAGTAATGCTAATATAGTTTTTTATTGTGGTTTCCTTTAATGGTTTACCAGAAATTGTATAAGTCGGTCAAAAATGAGCGGGGCTCGCTCGTGGATGTATGCAAGGATAAAAGATGGCTTGCTTAATCCAGATTTTCTGAATGGATTGGAAGAATTTATCGCATTTGCATGTAGCCAACCTGAATGGATGGATGGGCCTAGGATTAGGTGCCCATGCAACTTCCACAGGTGTCAGAATAAAGCCTACAGAGATGTTGAAACTGTTAAGGTGCATTTGTGTAAAAAGGGGTTTGTTCCTGATTACGATGTTTGGTACTGTCATGGTGAACCAGAGGAAATTCCAGTTGTTACAAGCCAACAAGTGTCAATTCCCGTAGATGAACCATTTGTGAATTTAAACACATATGAAGAAATGGTGATGAATGCATCGGGTAATGAATTCAATCAGAATACATTTATGGAAGAACCAAATCCAGATGCACACAATTTTATGATATGTTGCGTGCTGCAAATCAAGAATTGTATCCTGGTTGTGAGGGTCATTCCCAGTTGTCTACGGCTGCTCGGTTGTTGAATATTAAGGCAGAACATCGATTATCAGAAAAGGCGTTCAATTCTGTAGCTGGGTTAATCAAAGAAATTTTGCCAAATGATAATGTTGCAGCAGACAGTTTTTACTCAACGAAGAAGTTGTTGCGTGGGCTTGGGCTCCCAGTTAATAAGATCGATTGTTGCTTGAACAATTGTATGATATATTGGGGTGAAGACTCAGAGCTGAGATGGTGTAAGATTTGTGGGCAATCGAGGTACAAAAATAGCGAAGGAGGAGCCAGTACAAGTAGGAGGAAAAGTGTGCCTTACAAGAGGATGCATTACTTTCCTCTTACCCCACGCCTGCAGAGATTATACAGATCTGAGGCTACAGCTGCTGATATGAGATGGCATGCCGAACATGAATCTAAAGAGGATGAAATGCGGCATCCATCAGATTCAAAAGCTTGGAAGCATTTCAATGAAAATCATCCTGATTTCGCTGAAGATATAAGGAATGTGAGATTAGGTCTTTGTACCGATGGCTTCCAACCATTTGGTCAAGCGGGGCAACAGTATTCATGTTGGCCTGTGATACTGACTGTATATAACCTTCCTCCATGGAAGTGCATGAAAGATACTGCAATGTTTTTAACAGTTTTGGTTCCAGGACCATCAAATCCAAAGGAAAAGATTGATGTCTTCCTGCAACCGTTGGTGGCCGAATTGAAAATGTTGTGGGAAACAGGAGTCGTAGCCTACGACATTTCTATGAAACAGAATTTCATCATGAGAGCTGCTTTGATGTGGACAATAAGTGACTTCCCGGCATATGCAATGTTGTCTGGTTGGAGCACTGCTGGACGTCTGGCATGCCCTCATTGCATGTATGATTCGGATGCATTTACATTGCAGAAGAGTGGTAAGCAGTCATGGTTTGATAATCATAGGAAGTTCTTGCCCCCAAATCATCCTTACAGGCGTAACTTGATCGCCTTCCGGAAGAACAAAGCAGTCACAAAATTTGCCGAACCGGTTAGGTCCGGCACGGATATATTTGATACTATAGAGCATTTGGGGTTGAGGTATGCTTGGGAACCAGATGCAGATAGAATAAATGGCCGTATATGTAAAGAACATAACTGGAAGAAGCGGAGTATATTTTGGGATTTGCCTTATTGGAGCACAAATCTCATCCGGCACAACTTGGATGTTATGCATATCGAGAAAAATTTCGATAACATATTTAACACGGTGCTAAACATCCCGGGAAAAACCAAAGATACTGCAAAGTCAAGAGAAGAACTTAATCAGTATTGCAGAAGAGGTGATTTGAGGAGGAGTGCCGACGGGACCTATCCTAAAGCCTGTTACACTCTTGACAGAAATTCACGAGAAGTTTTATGTAACTGGCTTAGAGGGTTAAAATTTCCAGATGGTTATGCCTCAAATATCGGTAGGTGTGTGGACATGCATAAGCTCAAGTTGTTCGGCATGAAGAGTCACGACTGCCATGTTTTCATGCAACGGTTATTGCCTATAGCTTTTCGTGAGTTGCTTCCGCAACATGTCTGGAAGGCATTGACAGAGCTCAGCTTGTTCTTCAAGGAGTTGTCTGCCGCAGTCATTACTTCTGCATCCATGGCAAGGCTTGAGGAGGAAATTTCAATTATTTTATGCAAGCTGGAGCGAATATTTCCTCCCAGTTTTTTTGACTCAATGGAGCATTTACCGGTTCACTTGCCATACGAAGCGAGCATAGCTGGTCCCGTGCAGTATCGCTGGATGTATCCTTTCGAGAGGTAAATATATACATCATTAAGACATGTTGACATTTCAAATATTATTTCATTGCGAGAAAATTGGTTAATTTTTTGTCTCAACTTTACATATAGGTACCTTAAGAAGTTAAAAAATAATGTGCGTAATAAGGCAAGGGTTGAAGGTTCTATATGCAATGCACACTTGGTCGAAGAAGTTTCAGCTTTTGCCTCGCATTACTTTGAGGGTCACGTCCACACGAGGAGCCGAAATCTTGGTCGTAACGATGACGTATGTGTGGACGAAGGAGAACCTAATGACGGTAGAATATCAATTTTTAAAGGTATCGGCCGTTCATTTGGGGGGCAGAAGTCAAGAAATCTTAGCGATATGGAGTATAATGCAGCACATTATTACATCCTAATGAACTGTAGAGAAGTCGATCCATATATTGAGTAAGTGTATACTTCAATGCTTAATTGGAACTTCTAATTTAAATTACAATATACCATAATATTTAATTGCTAACATAAGTTTTAATCCTTATCATCCCATAAGGATGTATTGTGATAGACAACGACAGATGAATCCCGACATCAGTCAAGTTGCAATTGGGCAGAAGTTAGAAACGGAGTTCGCTTACTGGTTTTATGAATTTGTGAGTAGTATCACTCAATCAATTTCAATAATGGCTTTTATTTTTTGAATTGGTTGTGAATAGCTTATTAATTTATAGGTAAACGGTCCATGGTCCACAACCGACAATATTTTCATTAAATGTCTATCGCAATGGCCATTGAAGACCGTAACAACCTCTACTGGCTATTTTGTTAATGGGTACAAATTTCAGATTGAACGATTAGCAGCTTCAAGAGGCACGCAGAACTGGGGCGTGTGTGTTAAAGGAGAAAGTGTTGGAGCAAATATGCAGGATTATTACGGAAAGTTAGTAGAGGTGGTTGAAGTTGAATATCCCGGTTGGCCTATGAAACGAACCGTATTGTTTCGTTGCGATTGGTTCGATCCGATAGTTCCTGTGGGCAAAAGGGTTCATAACGACTACAATTTGGTTGAAGTGAACCATCGACGAAGATTGCAGAAATATGAACCATTCATCCTTGCATCCCAGCTCAGCAAGTGTTTTACTGCGGATATCCAAGTTTGCGCAACGACAAGCGAGATTGGTGGGCTGTTTCTAAAATCGTCCCACGTTCAACAATCGTATTAGAGGAGAGTTCATCAAGTCAATCAGCCGAGTGCCCTGCATTTCAAGAGGATGAGATGGAAATGCATGCAATTGAGGACGACACAAGGGCTCCTGAAACATCACTTAGAGATCCAAATGGTGATGTCCAAGAAATTGCGGATGCAAATGTTCGGTTTCCTTCCGATGATAATGAAACTGAATCGCAATCCGATACGGCATCGGATGTTGAACCAACATTTCACGAAACAAATGACACCGATTAAACATAGAGGTTTTTTTAAATTCAATTTATTTTTATAAATGTTAAATTTTTACATATTCAATCATTAATCGTAATTACATTCATGAATCTTTAGTATTTTCAGTATGATGGGCCGAGGTAGATCTACCGACGACGGACGGAGTGAGCAGGGACGTAGCCCTGCAGCATCAGATCACATGAGCTTTGGAGATGGAGAGTTTCGATCTCCACACATCGCACAGCCTCCGATCTCTCCAGTAGTTGGCGGTGATCCTGCATTGTATTATCATCCAGCCGATCGGCACAGACCTCCGAGAGTTCTTCCACCGTCGGCCGCACCATACTTCGACTGGATGCTCATGGGCTGTAAGTATATACTAATTAAAAATATATGTTTATGTTTTTAAGTCAATTACTTATAAACATGCATTTTTTTAACAGATTTATTGAGCAGCATCATGTATCGAGCCACATCAGCTCCATATTTAGAGGCGTGCAGATCCCAGTGGCTACGATTGGCGCCATGTATCTGCAGCCACGAGGGAGTTTTATTTTTCAGAGTTTTAGGTAAACTTATTAAATACAATTTATCACTGATATAAAATTTCTTAATCTTAATAAATTCTGAAACTAACTGTTTATTTTAATGCAGAAAAAGTTTACGTGGGACCCTGCCAGCCATGATGCCATTAGGGCAGCATGGGAAGCTCTTACGGGGCACCGATACTCCGACATGCTTCATCATTGGAGGTCATCGGGTCACCGTCCTGCGCATGTGCCAGAGGGTATTTGGCACGAGTGGCAGCAGGTCTGGCAGTCGATGGCTGGCGCAGGAGGTCCGCATCAGCCAGCACGAACCGCCAATCCGAGAGGGGCGGTCCTGGCACGGGTCTCTCCTGCCACACTTCGGGCTTCATTTCGATTCAGGAGCACAGACGCCATATGGTAAGAAAACATAAATAATTTAATTACTAATTTAGTTATTTACAAATACTTACTTTAATATCAATTTTTCTGTTGTTATAGTCTGAGCAGGAGGGCAGAGATCCTGGTGAGTTTCGTCTATTCAGGGCAACACACATCAGGAGGGACGGTTCCTGGGTCGATACGATCACGAGAGGTTGCGATAAGAAATTAGCTTTATGTTGTATCTGTTTAATTTCTAAAATTTTATTTAGAGAAATTTATTGATTCATTTATTGTTGATTTTATAATTCAAAGACACGAGTCGAGGAGCTTCGCTCCCAGGCATCGCAGGTCGACTCCACTGATGGGGGACGCCCGTCGAACTCTCAGCAGAGGAGAGTCGACGTGTGTTTTTGGAGGCTGTTGGTGCCAGCCGCGAGACCGCAGGGTCTATGGTCTGGGCACTAGAGCTTCTGCATATTTTCCCCATCATGCCTCCAGCTCGCGATATCTAGCGATATTCCTACCGAGCGTTTAGATTACATTCGGAGATCTATCACGGAGGAGGTTCGTCAGGAGGTTTGACAGGACGTTCGGCAGGAGGTTCGATAAGAGGTTGAGCACGAGTTCAAGCAGCATACGAGGCCTTCAGCAGGAGCTTGCAGACGTGCGAGAGCAGATGCGTTAGTTGTAGGATATGGTTAGCCGCATGTCGCAGGGTTTCCAGCCTCCACGTGATCGTGCCGATTCTTGATGTATTTTTTTCTTTACTTTTTATATTTTGTACATGAAAACTTCAAAATTTTAATATATTAATTATTTTTGGAAATTGAATGATGAATGTTTGGATCAATATGAGTTATGAATGTTTCAATCAATATTTAAATGTAATGAAATTGTATTAACCGTTTTAATTTTTAATATTTTATTTTTAAAAAAAATTAATTAGCGACGCATTAGCGATTGAAATTGTATCGCTAATATTTTTAAAATATTATTATTAAATATTGCAATGTAATGACCTGGCGTCGCAATATTTTAAAAAAAATTAATTAGCGAAGCATTAGCGACTCAAATTGCATCGCTAATATATCTAAAAATTATTATTAAATATTACGACGCAATGACCTGGCATCGTAATATTTAAAAAAAATTAATTAGCAATGCATTAGCGACTCAAATTTCATCGCTAATATATCTAAATATTATTATTAAATATTATGATACAACTAAATGCGTCGCAATATTTAATAATATTAAATATTAAAAATTAGTTTTAAAATTAGCAACGCATTTAGTGCGTCGCAGAGAGTCGTTGTTAACGACGTAATTGCGACAAATTGATATTGCGATGATCATCGTAGCGATGCTGTCATTGCGTCGCTAATGCGTCGCAATAGTATGTTTAGCGATGCATTTGGGCGTCGCTATATTTTTATTCTCTTGTAGTTATATAAAAAATAAATTTATTTATATATTTAATTTATTTTTAAATAAAATTAATATATTTTATTTATTTATTATTAAATTAATATATTTAATTTATTTTTAAATTAATTATATTAAATATATAAATAAATAAATTTATATAAATAAATTTTTAATAAATAAAGAAATTAATAAATAAATAATTTTAAAAAATAAAAAAAATATATTAAAAAAATTAATATATTTAATTAATTTAAAAATATATAAATTGATTTATTTTAAAAATATATTTAATTTATTTTTTAAATTTATTTTTTAAAATATTAAATTAATTAATTAAATTAATTAAACAAATTAATTTTAAAGCTAAAATCTATAGGCAAAATACCTCTTATATATTATATATTATTATACTAGTATAATTTATCTATATAATATTATTTTTTATATTATAATACATGATATAATTTATATATATACTATATATAGCGTTATAATAATATAATATAATAGGAATAATTTTGATATTTTATGATTAGTAATCTTAAATTCTTATGTTATACCTAATATAGTGATGTTAGATCATTAGTAATTATAGATCATTGTAATATACTATATCAAATATGATGTTCTTTGATTATCAGGATCAAATCATTCTAGGATTAGGATGACCAGTGATCCAAAACCACTGAGGTGATCCCAAAATGGTTGCTAAATGCTCCCTAATGAAAACCTAGCATTTCAGCTAAATTCATCAATATTGATGAAACAACAAAACATCACTACCCAAGTGCTTCTCCATCTAAGCTATGGCATTATACTTTCTATCATTAAAATTATTTTCTATTATCAAAAAAAATTTTTTTATATAGATAGCACCTTTTCGAAGACCCCCTTTCCGCCAGGAAATGTTTACTCGAACCCTTGCCATTTTGGCCGAGAGGCAATGCCCTGGCCCTGGGTGGTCAAAAATATTATTAGTTAAGCTAGACAAGCCAAAAAAAACTTCTAACAAAATATACAATTGCTGCTCCAGAACTAACCTTCCCTCTATAATCCCTTCTTGTGCTTTGAAGGTCAGCTACAACATGTGCACAGGTCAAGATCGTTCCATCAGGATCTATAATTGTTCCGGACCCTATACTCTTCCCAAGCATCATCCTATGAATACCTAAGCAGCAATTTGAAGAAATTAACAAAATTAACATCCAAGTTATTCATAGAAAATCCAACTAAAAAGAATTCAAGATCAACACAAATCAACAAAAATGCTCACATCCTCACCTTGTGCAACGGAAATATTAACGACAGCTGGACCGGCGGCAGCCGCAGCGTTGACGATGGTATTCCGGCCTAAACATCCCCGGCAGTACCTCGAATCGTCATCATTTTCTCCAGAATTTTCCTTGACCGAACCTTTTGTTGACGGAGTAGAAGTAGCTGTACAGGAATGCGTCCAAGAAGCCCCTACATATGAAAAAATTCGATTCAGCGAACTCTTCTTTGAACTAAGGTAAAAGTCTAAAAGAGGGAGAGAAAGAGAGAGAATATGATCACCGTCAGGGTTCAAGAAGGGAGATGGAAGACTGAAGCCTTCCAAGAAATCACGCCAATAGCTTCACAAGCTTCCTAATCTTTTCAATGGTGTCTACCATGTTGTCTCTTATTTGGACCTCCCATCATGCCTCCAGCCTGAAGGCTGAGGTCCAGTATTAGGGCCACAGGCCCATATGGCGGACTGAAAGCCTCATGGGCTCACTTATCCTTTCCTGATGAGCTTCATATGGCACACTGTAGCACAGCTTCTGTAGTCATCTAAGCAGGCCCTTAAAGCTACAAGAGAACAGGGAAAAGCCTTTGTGCACCGTACACTAAGCACACGTATTGGCTGTGCACCTGTGCACATGCAGGTGGGGGCGTATTGTGGCCCAATAGGCCATGGCATGCGTGCATGCACAGGTGCGTAGCCAATGGCCGCACTTGTGCATTGAAGGCGGTGCACAAAGTCTTTTCCAAGAGAACAGATTTGAAAGTGCTTACTGGCCTGAAGGTAATATCTTGCTGATTGAGCCCATTAAGTGTGAAAGAGATTTGATATTGTAGTTTGATGAGCCCCGATCTTGAGAATGAAACCAATATCCAGAAAATCATCAGTTTTTTATGGTTAAAATTCTCTAAGGCTCTCCCCAGCTTTCATTGCAGAGGGGATCCTCAATTTCTGGCAGCCTTATGCAAGTATCCAATGATTAATGATGAGCTACATAAACCAAGAGGCATAGCTAATAGCAAGCAGCTATGGAAGGTGGAAAGATGGATCCCAGCATCATTCTTTGCAAAGGAGAAATTTACTTCTTGTTGTAGATTCATTGATAAATCACAATGGCAATGGTGGTGATGATGGTTGTTATCTGGCTCCAATCTGGATTATTTGCTTGCTTTGGCAATTTGCTACAGGATCAATTATATTGAATGATCCTGAGGTACTGTAATCCTTCCAAGCAATGCAACAAAAAAACTTTGACGAGAGAATTGCAGAAACCCAAGACTAAAAGCTGATGGAAGGGAGCAGATGAGTGATTCATGGTAACTGCACACTGAAAGTCAAAACAGGTGAAGCAGTAGAACAAGAAAAATAATGAGCAGTTAGGCTTCATCAGATTAGTGTAGACCATTTATCCGAATTGAAATGACAACACTGAAGGAAAAAATAATAATGATGAGAAATTGCCATTTATTTCGTCAGCTATCCCTTCAATATCGGCAGATTGGACTAGCGCTTAGGACATTGATAAATTATCATCAACCTACCCAAAATTTCATCACACACACCTTCAGTATGATACATGTTAAGGTTGTTTGGATATCCATATGCTATGACTATTTGAAACAAGTCTTTGCACAATGCTGTTGTAGGTTTCAGCTGGTGGGTCTTGGCACAGATGGTTTTGGTGTGCTTCTCCTGAAAAGCACAGCATTCCCCTCCTCTTCTACTATAAAATTTCCCTTGTCCAACATTTCTGGTGTCTGAATTGCCGCAAGACTCCCACCTCTTGGTCTAACAAGACTTGGTCCACCCTGATGCTTGTCTGGTCTTTGCCCTACCTTCTTCTTTGCCTCTTGAGCCCACCCCACAAGGCCTTCATGAATATGCTCATCAAATATCTCTTTTTGAATGAAGTTCCCATCTTAGTTATAATCAGTTAAAAAAAAAAAAAAAGCAGTTGTAGTCAGTACATTTGTATTTTAATTTGTTTTCCAGCAAAGATGGATCATTGTGTTGCTTGGCAACTGACCTGGGTGATGATGGCATAGAGTGGCAATGTGCTGTAGCTGCAGAGAAGCTGGACAGTCACCCTAGCATTACCAAAAACCAAGAAAAGGAGTGACAGAATGTAGATATGCTTTCTTGGAACTTCAGTGAAATGACTAGATCAAGAAAATTGGCTTGCTAGGCATAAAGAAAAGGCGGTAAACTGCTACCCAATTGCAAGTCTGGTGATGTTAAAACCTATGTGGGCATTGATGCAGGAGTCAAAGCCGAAAGTTATCTGTTTGAGAACATCATATCAAAGCTTCAAGTTATTTGTTAACCATATAAGAACACAGAATGTAATCACAACTTTCTAAATCCATTCAGTCAGCCTTAGACAAAAGGAATAGCACACCTACTTGATACAAGATACTTCTATATCTTATTGCCATCAGCAGACAACAAACTCTAGATTCTGGTCACAGAGATGGGATTCAGGATTGGATCACCAAGAAACAAAGCATGAAACTTGGCAAATTCTGGAGAAAATCATAAGAGATATTTTGGACTGAAGAAAAAAAAAATCGAGGGATCATTCACGGAAAATTTTAAATATCCTGATTAGCTCCTGAAAAGGGAAATAATTATCATACTCATAAAGTATAAATAAGTAATAAATTATAAAAAATAGGAATTATTTTACATAATTTCCAAATGTTAAGAAAAAAAGACAGACGGTATTCCTTATCAAGTAGTTATAAAAATCTGGAAATTTAACTTCTGTTTAAAAAAATAAAAAATGGTTGAGAAGAAATTTTGATATTTGGATTTTGTAACATAGTCACTAGGTGTGAGAGCATTTAATTTCACACATGTTCCATACTTCATGGGCCTATAATTTATTCTGCTCATCATTCTTAGAAGTCCTTAGAAACAGGTGACTGGTATCCATAGGTCTTTTTTATATGTTAATTTTTTTTTTTATGTCCACCTACCCATATCCAGAAGAACAATGCCATCTCAAGGGCATTTTGGAAGAGAACAAAATGAATAAAGGTGAGCATGATCCGTGGTCGGTGAAACCAGAAGAGATTATCGGATGGCTTGATAACTAAATCCCCTTCAATGGCTGAATGCTTTTCGACAACTTCCTTGGCTAACTGAGTCATGACATGTGTCAGCTTAGTGCCCACAGCCAGTAGAATCTGCAACAAGTTGATGAGACTAGAGTGATTAACTTGCAGGCTATAGCAAGTCGATCTCTTAACAACACACATTTGTATATTTAGTCAGATGCAGACATGCATACACATACAATTAACAATGCTTGAACACATGTTCATTAGATGAATCTAGGACAAATTGCAATGGAAAAACATGGCAAAACTCGATCTCTTTTTGTTTCAACATGCTGTATTGAACATCCATATCATTTACAGATTTATAATAACGCATGTGGTGATAAACAGAAAGAAGCCAATCCATGAAATCCATTTAAAAAACAATAGTCATAACCACAAAGCAATTTCCCAATTATTTAGGGTTGTTTTATCAGTCAACTGTTACTTCAACCTTTTCTTTCTTATGGCTTCAATGTGTATCTAGCTCTTCCCTCCTTTCTTGACCATCAACAGCCCCTCTGCTTATGGTGTCGTTCAATTTTGTTATACATACTCTAACATGCTCATTCCTCATTTTTTATTAGACATGTCATCTCTCTCGGTGCAACCAGATGCGCATAATTAATTTCTTGACTTGTCCCCTGAGTTTTGCTCATGACCACCTCATGTTAATGTTTTCGAGTCACCTTTGTGCTTGGAACTCCACTCTTCCAATATTCTGGCTCATACAAAATACAAGCCATGTTGTCCCATGAATTTCTTCGTTAGGTCACAATGGTATTATCTGTTAACTCTTGATATTTCAAATATGCTTTCATCTATCCTCTCATACTATATATTATATTTACAATGATACTATCAGATTGTGGAATATCATTGCCATCAACTCTACTGACTTTCATATTATTTCCACTAGAGTGTAACTATAGATGTCCGTTTATTAATACATTTATTTTTGGAGCTTTAGCATCAAAATTATTTTTTTTATAATTTTATTCAATTACTTAATCCTGTTGCCCATCTCACAGATTCACATATATCATCTGTAATAAATAAAAACCTCGATACATTCTGTGCAGTAATAAGCTCAGCTAACTTGTTAGAACTGCTCCTACCATACATGACATCATCTAATTTAATGCCAAAAATCTATAACTTGAAGATAACCATTCCATGAATAGAGAAAACATTCCATTGTTCAACCATATTTTCGTATCAGGAAGAACAAAGAGAAAATAATCAAACCTTTACATGATGTATTATCACATAGAATCAAAGGCTTACATGATGTATGATCGCATTACGTATGTTTTAGCACATGCATGCTTGCATGCATGCAGACAGCCATGCATGGTAAGAAATCTCTCCAGCGTAGTTGAATGTGTCCCAATATATCCGGACAATTTTGCACTAAAAATGCATTTTTCTTTATGGCAACTAAATATTTTTACATTATGACCCAACATTTCATCAAAAGAATTAATATAATATGATGATATTATTGCCATATTATGGTGATATCATGGTGAAATAATTGACGAAAATGTAATCTTTGGCCTGAACATTGACACTGTTAATCCAAATAAGAAACAATGCCAAGATAGTTCACCACCTAAATTGTTAATTAGCATTTCCAAGAAGTTAACAGAAAAAAAAAAAACTTGACAAAATCAAACTACAGCAAAAACTTGAGAATGAGAATTTTTATTATGATCCATACTTGTTAGAGATCTAATGTTGCACAAACTTACAAGTAATGGACTGAAAGCTACGTAAAAATATGTTTGCCAACCTGCACAAAGAAAATAAACATAACAATATTGAAACAGTAATGAATTGCAAAAGAATTAGAAACAAAGTAACCATAAAGTCACAAAACAATAGTTGGAGAGATTGAAAGGGCTAATCAACTCAGTGGTTCAGAAAAAAATCAGAATGGTAGGTCTCACTGGGAACTCCTGTGACATCCAAGCCTATCTGCTGGTCCAGTTGACTTGTTAATGGACCAAATTTATATGGCCTTAACTTGAGTGTAAGTTAATTAGAAGTAGGTGAGCTTGATTAATAAGTCTTTAAATCATTCTTTTGCCATTTGATGTGGGACTATTCATGCATAGGGGGTTATAATCTTCTTCTCTTTATCTGCCAACATCCTCATTGCATACAAGCTAGCCAGAATCTATCTAGAATCATTGGTGCTATAGAATGGCTTCATACCATGATAGAACTCTCTATACCATTATTTTATAAGTAGCACTTTCCTTCTACCATCAGCTTCTGCATGAGCAGCCCTTTCCTTCTAACCACCAGCTTCTGCATGAGTAGACCTTTTCTTCTACCCATCAACTTTTGCACACTCGGGTTAGATCTAACACCATTTGTAATATTCTAAGTTCACCTACTAGTCCAATCAACCTGTTAACGGGCTAGATCTATATGACCTTAAAAACTCGAGTACAAGTTAATTGGTAATAGGTGACCTTGAGTTATAATTCTTCAAACCATTCGTTTCCCATCCAATATGGGACTATTAAGCATGGGGATATTACACTTCATAAGCTTAATGTCAGGAGATTTTTTGAAGTGCATTGTTTGCAAAAAAAAAAAAAAAAAAAAAGATAAATTATTACTCAATCTTACCAAGAAAACTGTTCCAAGTGTGAAACTATCCAAACAAGCCCAAGAACAAGGTCAGGTGAAGGAACTATATATTAGGCCAATAAGAAGTCAATTTTTAATTCAAATAATACAGTAAATTGCAAACTCTTTAAAATAGATGACACGGGTTGAAGTGATAATCAATATGAATGATAATGTCAATAAACTAACTGCATAAAATAGGTTGAGCACCACCAATGACACTGTGTACCAAGATATGGCATGTCACAATGATCGGTTGTGATACAAGCTGATCTATCGACCACACAATCAAACTTCCTATTACGGCAATAAGCAAAATTGGTCTCTTAAATGAGCATCATTCAATAATTGTCAACAAATTTACACGACTTATTGCTCATGAGTAGTTAATTCTTGGTAGAAGAACAAAAGAAGAAGCATTATAATTTAGAGTGATATGAAGAGCAGCTGTGTAGGTGGATTCTTGATTATGTGCTTTAATAGCAATGATTGAAAGGGTTAATTGGTCTATGTGGATGAGGAATTTCCATGTAATATTTTCTATTCCATTTCTTTACAGATGTTGGAGAGAAATTTTATTGCCTTGTGTAGAAAATGAAGAACATTAGGTGGAAAAGGGTGCAATTCAGCTCTGATTCAAATTTATGAAATGAGAGGCTTGAGGTTGGGCTCACCATGAATATTCAGCAAGAAGAAGATGACCACAAAAATCCAAAAATACCAACTGCAATGAAAGACAGAAAAGTTGAAGATCAAATTAATTATTATGGTCAATTACAGCTACAAGTGAGAATTTATAGTGTGATATCAACATCCTACAACCTCATTCTTTCCTTTTATTTCCCTTTTTTCTTTTTTGATGTCCGTGAGGTGTAGTGCAAAAGAAAGGATTAAGAAGTTAAAAAAAAGCTGCTAAAAGCTACAAGAAAAGGTTCACCTGACACCAACAACCTTTTTAAAATCAGCTTCCAGAGCTCTCGCCATGTACCTGTAAAAGTTGAATTTTAGGTTTCCTCTGCAATGCGTCTGTAACAGAAGCATGAAATAAATATAAGTAATCATATAGGATGTAAAAGAAACCAAATCATATGAAATTATGTACTAAGCTTCAACCTGGATTCCTTACCGTGATGAAACTCAGTCTCATTGTTGTGTAATCTGATTTGTTCACAGATCCATAAAATTGTTTTACAAAAGAATGCTGAGAAAGAAACATAGACATCATTTAAGAAAGAAAAAGTGTCTTCCATGAGGCATAAAGGGATACCATTTTTGAGCAATTAACAATGTCTGAAAACGATAATATTGTAGAATTTAATGAAAGAAACATAGAGTGCAACCTCTTCATGGGGGTGAGTATAATGCCTATGAACATTTTAAACACATGCAAGATTCTGTTTGTATAGTATTATGCAATTATTCGAGCTCTATTGCATAGGCAAAGCTCATAGCCCCTTATAATCATCCAAGCCTCTTCTTATTGAAATGTGTTAGCTGTAGAACATAAAACACAGCTCTAGGACAAGAAGACTTTATGAATGGATTTTGTAGGTTTTCACAACTAACTGTAGAACTGGCATTGACCTTTCTGGACTCGGAGCCATATTCTTGGTCAAGGCCACATTATAGAGGAGAGGGGGTCTGCCTATAAAACCAAGCAGAGCAATTAGTATGTATTACTCGGTGCAGGTTAAGCTCATGAGGTGAAGGACAATTGTTAAAATTCCTTTTAAAACTTTGAAAGGTTAAAAAAAAAACCCAAAAGGTTAAAAAATTGCAGAGAAAGTGTCATTATACCTCAACCTCCTAGTAAATATACATCCTCCCATAACTATAGACAATTGCAGAAGGGATAATCCTGATACTCAACTCAACTCATCTAAGCCTTTTCCCAACTACATGGGGAAGGGATAATCCTTGATGCTTCTTATATATAGACTTGGATCCTGTCTTGAAGTGCCTTCATAAAATTCCATTATATGTTTACTTTCAGATGTTCCATCAAACAAGGTGCTGCAATTGATCTATCATGTTCTAGAACCTGATTCAGTGACAAATAAGGGATCACTGGACAAAGGCAAAAATAGATTAACCAACTGCAAAGTTGCTGCCACAACTTGCTTCCAAAAATGCACAAAGGTGCATATGATCAACAGACTCATGTTCCACTCTACAAAGGTTGCACTTTCTTTTTATATTGATCCCTGCCTTGGCAAGGATATTAGTAGCAAGGATCTTAGAAGAATCTATAATACAAAGGCTTGATCGCAAAGGATTTTCTTTTAATAAAATTCTTCCATTTGCAATGACAATCACAGAAGGATGCCTGACCATGGAAAGATCTCAAGATGACAGTATTAGGTCTGTTGGGCCTGGTGTGGTGCTATTAAGGCCCAGGTGGGCTAACTTGTATTGGGCTGGGTTTGAGTCCAAGGGTTGAGATTAAATCAAGTCACGGGTGTACACGGGCTTGGGGATTAGTTTAATCTCATTGGTTTAGTCCATGGGAGTTTTTTTGTTGAGTCTGGGCCTGGCCCACTTCGTGGATGTATTTAAACTCTAGTCTCTAGGGTTTGGATGGAATAGAGAACAGATTCTTTTCTCCCAAAAAAAAAAAAAAAAAAACAAGTGGTATCAGAGCCTAGAGACTTGATTCTGTTTTTTTTTTTTTTTTTTGGGAGAAAAGAATCTGTTCTCTATTCCATCCAAACCCTAGAGACTAGAGTTTAAATACATCCACGAAGTGGGCCAGGCCCAGACTCAACAAAAAACTCCCATGGACTAAACCAATGAGATTAAACTAATCCCCAAGCCCGTGTACACCCGTGACTTGATTTAATCTCAACCCTTGGACTCAAACCCAGCCCAATACAAGTTAGCCCACCTGGGCCTTAATAGCACCACACCAGGCCCAACAATCTCCACCTTGGTGCTTTCAAGGCCTCAGCACGTCCACTGTGTCCATCAGCTTTAACAACGAAATACACTTTTGAAAACTGTCCCGTGGAAGAACCTTAGTCAGTGCATCTGCTGGATTTTCTTTGGTGTGTACCTTCACCAGCTCCACCTCACCATCTTCCACCAGCTCTCTGATCCTGTGGTATCTGAGGTCAATGTGCTTCGTCCTGGCATGATAGACTGCATTCTGCGCAAGCATCAGAGCACTCTGGCTGTCACTATGCACCTGGACAACCTTCTGATCAAGTCCCATCTCCAGCATCAAGCCCTTCAGCCAAAGAGCTTCCTTTGCTGCCTCTGTGATACCTATGTATTCTGCCTCCGTGGTAGATAAGGCTGTGATGGGCTGCAGACATGATCTCCACGATACTGGACCACCAAACAGGCTGAACACAAAGCCTGTTGTGGATCTCCTAGTGTCCACATCTCCACCAAAGTCTGCATCCACATACCCATATAACTGCCCACGAGCCTCCTTGGATAAGTTGGATCTCTCAGCATCTTCTTGCTGTCCATAGCAAATACCAACCCAACTGTACCTACCAAGTACCTGAAGATTCCCTTCAGTGCTCGCCAGTGCTCCCTGCCAGGGTGCGCCATGAACCTGCTCACCTGGCTCACTGCATGGGCTATGTCTGGCCTACAACATACCATGGCATACATAAGGCTCCCAACACCAGAAGCATATGGTACCTTCTCCATCTCCTGAGCCTCCACCTCAGTCTGTGGTGACATGGTCTTCGATAAGAAAAATGTGCTGCCAAAGGTAGTGCTGTCGGTTTGGCATCCTTCATCCCATATCGCTCCAGAATCTTTTTAATGTAGCCACCCTGACTCAGATGCAGCACACCCTTGGATCTATCTCTGATGATTTCCATCCCTAGGATCTTCCTGGCTGGCCCCAGATTCTTCATCTCAAACTCCCGAGACAAAGCTATCTTCAGTTCCTGTACAGCCTTCTTACTCTTGCATGCTATCAGCATGTCATCTACATACAAGAGTAAGTACATCCTAGACCCATCATCCAGAGATTTAACATACACACAAGAATCATACTCACACCTGAAAAGTCCAATGCTCCTAACATAAGTGTCAAATCTCTTGTACCACTGCCTCGGCGACTGCTTCAGCCCATACAGAGATTTCTTCAGCAAACAGACTTTCCCATCTGATCTTGGTTCTCTAAACCCTGGTGCTGCTCCATGTAGATGCTCTCCTCCAAATGACCATGGAGGAATGCTGTCTTCACATCCATCTGCTCCAGCTCCAAGTCCTGAGCTGCTACAATACTCAATAATAGTCTGATGGAAGTGTGCCTGACAACTGGAGAAAATATCTCACCATAATCGATGCCTTCTTTCTGAGAGTATCCTTTGGCCACTAGTCTTGCCTTATACCTGATATCCTCTTGTTCTGAAGCTCCTTCCTTGCGCTGATAAACCCATTTACAACCAATGGGTTTCTTTCCTTGTGGCAGCTGGACCACCTGCCACGTATTATTGCTGTGAAGAGACTGCATTTCCTCTGCCATAGCATGGATCCACCTATCTCTATCCTGACTTTCCATAGCCTCCTCATAGGTGAAAGGGTCTCCATTCGCTGTCACCAGGGCATATGACAACGAATCCTCAAAGCCGTATCGAACTGGTGGTCGCATGTTCCTCCTGGGCCTTTGCTGTGCGATCCCAGTATCAGTCCCCTGTCCAGCTGCATCCTGCTGAACTCCCTGGCTTCTACCCCCTCTGTCAGTCCTCTCCACCTGAATCTCAAATCCTCCTGGTCCACTAGCAAATGGCACAACTGTATAGGAGGTTGTCTGACTAGTGTTACCGTATTCTACCTCCTGTAGTCCCTGCTGTGCATCCATGCCACTTCTGTTCTGGAGGATTGAGCTCTCATCAAAGGTTACATCTCTGCTGATGACAACCTTCTTCTCCAAGGGGTCCCATAGCCGATACCCCTTGACTCCTCGCGGGTAGCCTAGGAACACCATCTTCTTAGACCTGGCATCCAACTTACTCCGCTCCCAGCTCCAACATGCACATATGCTGTGCATCCAAACACCCTTAGATGGTTTAGACTTGTCTTCCTTCCAGACCATATCTCCTCTGGAATGTCTCCATCTAACCTGGTATGCGGTGACCGATTGACCAAGTAGCTAGCTGCATCTACTGCGTCAACCCAGAACATCTTTGGAAGCCCTGCCTGCAGCCTTAAGCATCTTGCCTTTTCCAATAGTGTTCTGTTCATCCTCTCAGCCACCCCATTCTGTTGAGGAGTTCCCATCACCGAGAAGTGCCTTCTGATGCCCCACTCCTCACAAAAAATCTGGAACTCCCTGCTGGTGTATTCCCCGCCATTATCAGACCTCAGACACTTCACACTTTTACCCTGCTCCTTCTCCACCTCAGCCTTCCAGATTTTGAACTTGGTGAAGACCTCTGATTTCTCCTTCCTAAAGTAGATCCACAGCTTCCTTGAGAAATCATCTATCAGGGTCATAAAGTATCTGGCCCCATTCCTTGCAGAAACTGGGGCTGGTCCCCAGACATCTGTGTGTACTAACTCCAGGGGTTCAGCACTCCTAGCTGTGCTGACTGAGAACTGTACTCTCCTCTGCTTTCCCATCTGACAAGGCTCACAGATCTCCATATCTCCGCTACTCAAGTCTGGAAGCAGACCTCTCTTGCTCAGTTCTTTCATCCCCTTGTCTCCCATGTGGCCCAGGCGGTAATGCCACATCCTGTACACATCCCGGGGATCTTGCTCCACAGCTGCCACCTCAGATTTCACAGTCATCACAGAGCCCTCCATCTTGTATAGATTATTTTCCAGCCTCCTCCCTCTCATCACCACCATGGCTCCATTGGAGATGTTCAGAACTCCACTCCTGGCACGACTGCTGAAGCTGTATCCAGTCCGCTCCAAGTACCCCAGTGATACCAGATTCTTCTTGAGTTCTGGAATATGCTTCACACTGGTAAGAGTGCGCACCATACCATCAAACATCCTCACCCTCACTGTGCCAATACCTGCCACCTTGCAAGGGTGATTATCTCCAAGAGTCACATTCCCCTCCTCAACCTCTGTGTAAGTACTGAACTACGACCGGTTGGGAGTGTAATGATGAGAACAGGCTGAATCCAAGGTCCACATCTCTGTGCTGTGCCTGTGATCATCTGATACAACCAAGAGATCATCCTCCACCTCCTGATCTGCAACTGTACTCACTGACTCAGATCCTCCTTTTTCTCCCTTCTGATTTTTCCACTTAGGACAATTCTTCTTAAAATGTCCTACCTCTCCACACTTATAGCACTTCAACTCTCTCTTGCCTTTCCTGGACTTTGATCGTCCTCCAGACTTACTTCTGTCCCTGCCCCTACCTCTGCCTGTCCTTTCCCCAACTGATAGACCCTCCTGGGGAACAGTTTCCTTGGTCATCTTCTCCTCTGCTCATTCGTCCGAAGCACCGAGACAATATCTTCATAAATTAATGTCTCCTTCCCATAGAGCAGTATTGTGACCAATGAGTCATAAGACGTGGGCATTGAACATAAAAGCAGAAGTGCTTTATCTTCTTCCTCCATCTTGACCCCAACATTCAGAAGTTCATTGCTCATCTGGTCGAATATCTGGATGTGACCCAGCACATCTCCACCTTCTGACATCCGAAGGCTGTAGAGGTGCTTCTTCAACATCAACTTGTTGCACATATTCTTCCTCATATAGAGGGTGTGCAACTTCGTCCAGAGTCCCTTCGGGGTCTTCTCCTCCAGCACTGAATAGAGGACTGAATCCGCCAGACAGCCCCTGATCATTGAACATGTCTTCTTCTCCAATGAAATCCACTGCTTGTCTGTCATCCCATCTGGCCTTTCCTCCAAAGCCAGATCTAAACCCTGCTGCACAAGGAGGTCCTCTACCCGGACTTTCCACATGGAGAAACTTCCCTTCCCATCAAACTTCTCAACCTCTATTTTTATGCTACTCCCCATGGCCAATTTCAAAAAATAGCACAAAAATAAATTTTATAAAATAGAGAAGTACCTTGACGAGATTTGTTGAAATTATTTCAACTCCTTGAAGGCCTCCAGATTACTCCTTGAACCAGGCTCTGATACCACTTGTTAGGGTTTAGACCTTGATGAATAGCAATGGGATTCTCCATTGAACAAGAACTAGAACTAAGGATTTCTAATCCTGTTAGGTTTAGACCTTGATGAATAGCAATGGGATTCCCCGTTCAACAAGAACTAGAACTAAGGATTTCTAATCCTGTTAGGTTTAGACCTTGATGAATAGCAATGGGATTCCCTATTCATCAAGGTCTAAACCTAACAGGATTAGAAATCCTTAGTTCTAGTTCTTGTTGAACGGGGAATCCCATTGCTATTCATCAAGGTCTAAACCTAACAGGATTAGAAATCCTTAGTTCTAGTTCTTGTTGAACGGGGAATCCCATTGCTATTCATCAAGGTCTAAACCTAACAGGATTAGAAATCCTTAGTTCTAGTTCTTGTTCAACGGGGAATCCCATTTCTATTCATCAAGGTCTAAACCCTAACAAGGTCTCCATGCCCAAAACTATAATCTTCTCTATTCTACATGGAAATAACACTGTCCCCCTCAAACAAAATCTCAGTTGTTTCAATTGACAACTTAAAGCAACCCATTTGTCCATCACTAATAATCTACTTCTAGAAGATTGCTTATTATTATACAATTATCTTGTAGCTAGGATGTTCTTAAACTCAAGGTTTTAGGGTCCATGGGATGCCGGGATAGGTTGCTGTCCCAAGTATTGGGACAGAACAGGACTATCCCGCCAACATCCCAAACTCCTAATTGGGGCTTCTTGGAACACCCTTTGTTTCAAGTGTTAGAATAGAACGGAATGACAAAGCATCCTATTCTATGAAAAACAGGACATGATTGTCAAAATATTGATTTTAATCGTAAAATTGTATGATTTTACAATCTTAAATTGTCTCAACGATTCAAATCATCCATAAAATCATAAGTTCATGAAGCTAGTTTGAGATCTTGATTTAAATCCTAAAATCGCTAGGATCACAATATTAAAAAAAGATTTTACGATTTCAAAACAAGAAGAATATGGAATCAAATCACTTTTAAATCATAAATGCTCAGTTGAATGTTTAAATTTTAAAATATATAAAAAGACACACTCCATGTTCTTTCACATAGCCATGTAAGTCGTAACCCATGTTATCTTGTTATTAGATGAAAAATGAAGAGTAAATCATCATCACGAGAATCCTAACTAGCATGAAGCAAACAAAAGAGAAAAAAAAAAACTGAAAATAATTTTCTAGCTTTTCTACCCCTTTAACTTCGTATCGCAGCATAACCAAATAAAAGGCTAGAAACCATCTCTGGAATTGGCAAGTTGATAAGCAGCATTTATTTTTTATTTAAGTCTAGTTTATATTCTTATTTTTTAGATTATTGTTTATAAAAATAGAACAAAAATTTGATAATTTTTATGACTATGATGATATATTATTGCTATATTAAAACTTTTTTGTTATTGTTGCTGTAAAATTTTTCTAATTATGATTTATTTATTTTTCTATTAATATTATAATTTATGATTAATTTATAAATACTAATTTATTGTTAATAAATGGAATGCAAGGACTTGAACCTTGATCTTACTTCTAGGATTTCTTAGTATATATGTAAATTTTTAATATTACTTTTTATAGAGGGTAAAATCTTATTATTTTACAATTTGATTTTGTTGACCCTCTACTGAATTTGAGTAAAATCTCAATTTTGACAACCTTGAAACTAAGACAGCCCCATCCCATAAGATTTAAAACTTACTGAAGCTTACCAAGAATAACTTAATGAACTTCTAAAAATATTCTTTGAGATGCATGTCTACATGCAAACATGAGCATGCACATGTCACTGAAAAAGAAAAAAAAGTAAATTGTAAAAGATTGTTAGAATGAGTCTATCATTTTTTTCACCTTGTAGACACTTTTTCCAGATATGGTTTAGATAAGCAAGAATATTGGTGCACATACAACCTAATTTTAAAATGGTCAAGGCAATGAGGTTCCTATTTACAACATAATTTTCTTGTACACCACACCTTAGTAAAAAAATCAATTAAATATATAAGTGAGTTTCCATAGTTCTTTGCCTCTCTTAGTCCATTAAACTGTATCCTTTAAGCAAACTTACTTCATCATTTTATGTGGAAAGCAATTCACCAAGCCAAAGTCTGCACTTCAGATTTCTTCTATGTCCAATACACATCATTCCACTAGCATTCTTAAGAACCCCTCTAATTAGGTTAAAGCCAACAAAAGTAGAGTTGGGAAATTTTAGCTATTTGTGAAGGATCGTTTGATTTCGGTCAATTTTAGCTAATTGTGGCAACAAAAAATTTGTGACCTTTCATGGAAGAATAAGCTTCTGAACTTTCCATATTAGTTTTTTTTTTTAATTCAAGTCACCTTTTGTTTTTTTGCTTCTGATGATGTAGAGTTCAATACCAAGGCCTAACAAAGTTTGTCTCTTTCTATGTTAGCAAGTTGAAAAATGAGAGTGGAGCTGACAATTCATATGCTTCGAACTTTAGTCCATTTGCTGACAGGTTCAAAGTTTTTAATCTCCAAAAATTCTGAACTTCTGGGCAATGTTTTTTTTCCCCTTTATGCTGATGATCCATAATAATACAACTACATGTACTTGAGACTGGAAAGAAAAGAGTTAAATAGTTTTGTCATCCTTTTCATCTATCAAATCCAAACACCACTAGCAATAGTGTGAAATTTCATAAGAATTACTGCTCTAATGCTTTACAAGTGAAACTACAACTATATCAGGCAGAAACGTGAAAAGAAAAATCCAAAGTCTTGATGACCTCATCCTTGAAGTCCAAATTGATCAATAGTCAATTGTCACACATACCATGCTTGAAGACAACTTACACATCAAATTGTGCTCTAGATTAATATTATATCTTATTTTTCTACCCCACTACTTCAATCCTGATGCTGATTCATAGATCCTCTTGTAAGAAAACTATTTTTCAATGATTCAACAATAGGACAACATAAAAATATCATACTTAACAGAGATTATTTTACCTACCAACCAACGTAATAACTTGACTTCCTTCCCAATACCATGAAAGTGGTCCATGATGAATTGAAATTGATTTATGAGAGTGATCCTGTCTGAGACTGAACAAATTATGTTGCATAGAGATCAGAAAATTCACAAATAAAAGAATTACAACTCTCCAAAAAGGAGAAAGAAGTTCAGCATAAATTTATGCTAGTGACCGAAGCAATACCGTTTCCTGCTTCATTCTGGTTAATTTTATCCTCCCATTGTCTCCACTGACGTATCTAAGCCATGCAAGAAAATCCTTAATAAAAGAAGTGCTTAGAAGGGTGATGACCATAGCATGTGACAGACCAAGAGCATCAGATGAATAAATAGATAAGAAGCAGCATGTCTAATTACCTTTAATCCTCCTAAAACCATTGTGGAAACACTAAGAATTACATGAGTGACCGCCAAAACAAAGATGAAGATGTGCAGCTGATGCAGTGCTGTAATTGACAATAATGGGACCTCATCCTTTCCCTTTAGAAAAAAAAAAGGGTATCTCACTGTCATTATAATTTCAGAAATAGCAATGATCAAAAACAAGATGTGTTTTCTTATACTTTTATGCGATTTTTTTTCTTTTTTTACTCTTTATCGTCAACTAGTTATAAAAATATGTCAATAACCATGCAATGGATCTAGATTTGATTTGAAGCAACATATGGCAGTTTGTGCCTTGCGTCAATAATGGCACGTGTATAGTTTAATTATGCAACAAATTTGGCCATGCCCATGGCAGTGAGATTGAAATTTACCTTGGATTTGCAGTAATCCTTGTCGGCTCCACCACCGGCAAGGATCCGGCGGTGGCCGGCAGTGACAGAGGAGGAGTAATCGTGGCAGGGGAGAAAGTGGTTGTTCCAGGTCTTGGGGATGCAGATGCGCTGGATGTCATCCTGGAACACCGTCAGCAAGAGCGAGATGAACCCAACCAGCATCAACTCTAATGACAAGGCCAAAAATTTCATTTATTTGAAGTTGGTGCAAGTTAAGATAATGAATAAAGCTTTATAGAGCTAGAGAGCAGGGAAGAGAGAGGCACCATCTTTTACTTTTTGGAGGGCGCTGAGGAGAGCCGTCTGCTTCTTTCTTTTTAGATACTGCATCACAGAAGGATTTGAAACAGAGTTTAATCATGTTTTCTTTTTCCATTGTTTAACTCTCTCTTCCTTTATGTCTTATTTGCATGCAAATATGCAACAGAAAGAAGGAAGAGCACGAGAGATGGAATGGAGGAAAAAATCTACAGTAATAGCTCGTCCTAGAAAGGATAATCTTTGCACTGAAGGTGCTGTAGGGTGCTATCATATGCACATAAAAAAAATTAATTAAAGTCTATTTAACTGATTTTGTGACTTTATGCCAACTACCTTCTATATACCGTACTTAAAGAACCTTTGAAGTAAAGACTAAGGTGCGTGCTTTGATATTCGTGCTTCGAAGGTCTCTGGCGCTGGGTTTTTTTGTGCTTTAAGATTCGTGATCCGACGTCGTCGTTCTTGATTCTCCGTCGATCTGAGTCTTCTTGGCTTCTCCTGCTTACTGTGAGCTCCGTCTGGCTTCCTCTCTTCTCCCATGGCTTCAGATTCGGCTGTAGGTGGCTCGAGTTCTGGGAAGAGGTTTGCGAATAATGGGTTTCAGTGGGTCTCGTCTGCTCCCTCGCCGGCGGCTGTGGCGAGGCTCGAAGACTCCTTCCCTGAGGTGGTCAGCTTCCCAGCGGCGGAGCTCGAAGCAGAAGTGGCTAGCTGGCAGAATTCTTCCATTATCGCTCGGTCGTACAACAAATGGATTCCGGCTGATGCTGTGATCAGGGAATTCCGAAGGGCCGGCATTCCTGGTGAGATTGCTCCTCTTAGTCTGGCATTTAGATGCCATATCTTTCGGTTTGCCTCCCTGGAAGCCAGAAATTTGGCTCTGAATCGGCCCTGGGTGGTGAACGGTCAGCTGGTTGGAACAGAGGCCTGGCGTGCGGAGTTCATCCCTGCTGAAGATTCGATCCCTACTGCTTTGGTATGGGTTCGATTGCCTAGTTTACCTCTTGAATTTTGGAAGGAGGCCTTCATCAGAGCGATATTGGAACCAGCTGGTGAATTTCACTGTGTTGATGCTGCGACGAAGGCGATGAATAGAGGGGGCTTCGCGCGGGCTTGTCTGAGGATCGATCTTCGTCGCCCGCTTCGCCCAGGTGTCCGCGTTCAGGGGAGCTATCTTCCCTTCTGGCAGCAAATCATTTATGAGAGTTTGGATGGAGTGTGCCTCCGTTGCGGTTCTCTTCATCTGGGGGTCCCCTGCTTGCATCCGGAGTCGTCTGGAGGTGGCGAAGCTGATGCGGTACCTGTTTTTGGGTCTTGGCTGGTTGCGGTCCGTCAGCGGAAGGCAGCTCCAGGTCCTTTGTCGATTGACAAGGGTAAAGCTCAGGCGAACTCCTCTTCGGCTCCCTCAGCTTCTTCCCCTGCTTCACCTAAACGAAAGGATGGTCTTCGTCCGGGTTCCAGTCGGCCTGACGATTGGATTTCTCCGGTGAAGACGGCTCGCCGGAGACCTTCACCGGCGTCGAAGAAAGCTTCAGCAATGGCAAAGGGAATGGCTCAGGCAGTGGTGGAAGCGGAGGCCTGTGTTGCTGTGAAGGATGGCGTGCCGGTGCGCATGGGGCGTGCCGGTACTGTTCATTCTGAATGTTCTGAGATGGAGGCTGAATTGGGAGTCAAATTGGGTGGTGGAGAAGTCCATTCTGATCTTTCAGATAATCCATTCGCTGCTCTTGCATTGCCTGATGGTGGAGTGGTTCAGGTAGGAAGCAAGGATGCATATCCAGCTCCTCTTAAGCGAGCTAGATCGGAGGTATCGCTACCACCAAGGTCCATTTCTAAGTCGGATAAGCATAGAGGCAAAGGGAAGGTTCATTCTGCCATGAGTGTGGGGGCATTCAGAAGCTTTCCTTCCCAGGCGACTCAGCCTCCTAGCAGTCATGAAGGTCCCCTGGTGATGTCACATTCAGAAGGGGGAGATGGGTTTATTTCGATCGATGCTGTTTGTACTCAGGGTCCCCAGGCTGATGTGGAGGGTATTGCAAGGGAGGGCCAATCGGCCTCTTCTTCTTTATTGTCTCCAGTAGTCACTTCAGCGGATGGGGTTATTGTAGATTGTGTTATGAGGGAGGACCAGGAAAGGGTCCCAGCTTCCTCCACCTTGTAAATGAAGATTCTAGTATGGAATGTACGAGGAGCTCGAAAGCCTTCTTTTCGCTCCTCGTTTAGTAGACTATTGCTGCTACATAAATTTGATATTTGTATTCTCTTAGAAACCAGGCTGTCGGGTGATAGTCTTGCTCGATTTCGTAGACAGATTGCCCGATCCTGGTCTTCATATGCTGTGGAGGCTGAAGGTTTGGCGGGAGGCATGCTGGCTATCTGGCGTGATGCTGCTGTTACGATTGATGCTTCCCATCAATGTAACCAGTTTATTAGCCTTGTTGTTACCGAGGGGAATTCTGATCCTTGGCTTCTATTAGCAACTTATGCCAGTACGGACTATCGGGAGAGAAGGGTTCTCTGGTCGGAGCTGCTCTCGCTCCTTGCTCAGGGGCTTCCGACTATTGTTGCGGGGGATTTCAACTGCATCACTGAGGCTAATGAGAAACGTGGCGGTCGTCGTGTTACTAGCTCAGCTGATATTTTGGAATTCAGAACCTTTATTGCTTCCTCTGGATTGATGGATTGGGATTTGTGGGGCCACAATTCACTTGGTGCAACAACCGCCAGGGGTTGGCCCGGGTCTGGGAAAGACTTGACAGAGCTATGGCTAATCCTCAGTGGCTCCAGAGGTTCTCGAGGGTATCTGTCACTCACCTGCCTCGGATAGCTTCTGATCACTGCCCGATTATGATTTCCACTGAGGTGGATCAGATTATGCGGAAACAGTTTAGGTTTGAGAAATTCTGGACAGGCTATCCTGGTGCTCGTTCTATCATTTCTCAGATCTGGCATACTCCTGTTAGGGGGAATGCTGTCTACCGGCTCTCTCGCCGTCTGAGGATGGCAAGGCATCGGCTGTCCAGATGGAACAGAATGGAGGTGGGGGATCTGGTCAGACAAGTTGAAAGTGTTGAAGAGAACATCACTATCTTACAGACTAAGGAGGATCAGGATGGCTTTCTGGGTGATTCGGATATGTCGGCGCTGAGGGAGCTGCTTGCACGTCATCACTCCCTTCTCCGTCAGCAGGAGATGTACTGGTGGCAGCGGTCTAGGGTCCAATGGATTTGTGATGGGGATCGAAACACCAGATTCTTTCATCAGGCTACCCTAAAGAGGCGGGCTGGTAATAGGGTTCGGAGGTTAGTTGATGATGAGGGAATACTCGGGAGGATTTCCACTCTATCCGGGAACTTCTTCTTCATTTCTTCCAGTCGAGATGGACTGAGTCTTTAGGTGTTGGAGGTCCGGTTGTGCAGGTTCCGGAGGCTAGGAAGGTCTCCTCTGTGGATAATGACATGCTTATTCGGACGATTTCTGCTGAGGAGGTTAGGGAGGCCCTCTGGGAGCTTGGGCCGGATAAGGCCCCTGGACCTGATGGGTTCCCGCCATTTTTCTTTCGTCACTATTGGGACATTATCGGACAGGAGGTTGTTCAGGCTATCCTGGATGTTTTCCATGCTAGACATATTCCTTTAGAGTGGAATCAGACTTATATCTCCTTGGTGCCTAAGCGTGTGGATGCTTCCCTCCCGCAGCACTTTCGGCCGATTAGTCTTTGCACTACATTGTACAAGGTCTGTGCTCGTCTTTTAGCTAGCCGCCTTGCTGTGGTGATCCCTCGCCTCATCTCTGTGGAGCAGGGGGCATTTATCAGAGGACGGTCTATTTCTGATAACGTCCTTATAGCCCAGGAGTTTATGCATGACCTCCAGCGTGCCCCGGTCAGCCGATGTCTTATGGTCGTTAAGCTTGATATGGAGCGTGCTTATGATCGTATGTGCTGGGCCTTCTTGTATCGCACTCTTTTGGAGTTTGGGTTTGATGATCTGTTTATTGAATGGATTATGGCCTGTATTGAAAGGCCCTCTTTTTCTTTGATCGTCAACGGTACCCCGTCTGAGTTCTTTCGCTCCTCTGTGGGTCTTAGACAAGGCTGCCCTTTATCTCCATTGTTGTTTATCTTGGCTGCCGATGATCTTTCTCGTGCTTTATGTCAGGCTCAGATTGATCGTCGGATCACTCCTTTTATGGCCGAGTCTGAGGGGCCCTCCGTCTCTCACCTACTTTTTGCTGATGACTGTATTCTGTTGGGCAGGGCCTCTGTAGATGATGCTGCGTCATTTCATACTATTATCCAGAGCTATTGTCAGGCCTCGGGTCAAAAGGTCAATTTTCTCAAATCCTCTATATGTTTCAGCCCGAAGACTCCCAGGACCACCAGAGAAGTCATTATTAAGTTGTCTGGTATTACTTCTCAGGCGGATAAGCTTATGTATTTGGGGATTCCCATTACTGGGAGACGTCCCCGATGTTTTGATTATGCAGCGATTGAGAGGCAGGTTCGTCAGCGCATAGAGAGCTGGTAGGTCACTAATCTTTCGATGATGGCCAGAGTCATTATTATTCGCTCGGTTCTGTCCTCTCTTCCCTTGTATCTTATGTCGAATGTTGCTATTCCTATTACCTGCCTGAAGAGGATTGAAAAATGTTTTCGTGACTTTCTGTGGGCTTCTATGCAAGGAGGTCACGGGATGCATCTATTATCATGGGATATGGTCTGTATGCCTATCAAAGAGGGTGGTCTTGGCATTCAATCTCTTATTACTCGTCGAGAGGCCCTTATTGCTAGACACGCTTCGAGATTCCTACTGGAGCCGCATTGCCTCTGGAGTTCGCTGATGCGATCGAGGTATGGTGATTGGTCGTCTGACTCGTCTATTTCTTCGCCTCGTGGTTGTTCCTCCTTCTGGAAGGCGGTTTGTCATTATGGCCAGACTATTGTGGAGCATACTTCGTGGATGATTGGAGATGGCTCATCGATTGATGTTGTCCAGGATTCATGGATTGCTGAGCTTCCTCTTTCTAGGTGGCCATCCTTCATCAGTATTGATGTCCCAGCTAACTTAAGGGTTAAGGATCTGATCTCCACTGATCCCCCGGCTTGGCATATCCCCTTGGTGACCAGTTTCTTTGGTTTGGATCTCTCCCGCCGAATTGTCTCGATGCCTCTTATCTCTGATTACTCTTCGGACACCAGGATCTGGCAGAGAACCTGTCTTTCTAAGGCCCCCTCTAGGGATCTGGTCAACTTGTTTAGGCCTCTTTCCCAGCGATCGGTCAATGCTGCTTGGATTTGGAAGCTTCCTATTATCCCCAGGGTTCAGCTGTTCATTTGGAAGCTCATGTGGGACTGTCTCCCTACTTGTGCTCTTCTTTCGCATAGGGGCTTATCTATTCAGCCGACCTGTCCTTTATGCTTTCTGGAGGAGGAATCTTCTGATCATGCTATCTTCGGCTGCCCCAGAGCTAGACAGGTCTGGATCATGATAGGTTACACTAGTAGCCAGGACGACTTGGGCTCTCATCATTCTTCCTTTCTCTCTGATCTCCGGCAGTGCTCTATTCAGAAGAAAAGATTGTGGGCTACTACGGTGAACCAGATCTGGCTGTCCAGGAATCTGTTCATCTTTACTGGAGAAAATCTTTCCACTCTTAGCATTGTGAGGAAGATTAGACTCTTGACGGCGGACTATGCTCGTGTTGGATTTGACACCTTTGGCCTCTGGGGTTCCCCTGCTGCTTCGGCAGCGAACCGGCATACGGTTTTCTTTTCTTGGGAACCCCCTCCTCCAGGGGTGGTCAAACTCAACTTTGACGGGAGTGTCCGTGGTAGAGCTGCTGGATCTGGCTTTGTTATCCGCGGTACTCATGGTGGTTTATTGGCTGCTGGAGGATTTGGCTCTCTTGACTCCTCTGTCCCCATGTCTGAGCTTCATGCGGCCTGGGTGGGTATTTCATTTGCTGTTCGTACTCTTCACGTTCAGAGGCTCTTCATCGAGGGTGATTCTATGATGGTCATCTCTTGGCTGAAGAAGGTGATTTGCCCTGCTGGTCATACCAATTCGATCCTTAGGGATATTTGGTCCATGCTGAGGGATGTGGATAGCGTCCAGATCCGCCATATTTTTCGGGAGGCCAATGCGGCGGCGGACTGGGTTGCATCCTTTGTGGCCCAGCATGCCGGGTCGTGGTCGTGGAGTGCTGGCGATCCCTGCCCTATTCCGTTGAAGCAAATTTTGTATTCGGATCTTTCTGGGCTGACTCACACTAGATGAGTGTGATCGCCCGCTTGTACCAAAAAAAAAAAAAAAAAACCTTTGAAGTGCTCAAAAGGGGATCACCCTTTCACTGCTACATTTTCAGAGACAATTTATTCTATTCTTAAAAGCTAGGGATCAGCAATCTGACTGCCTTTAACTCTTCAAATGAACCCATTTTTCAACCACCCAACCAGCCAAGAGAAATTTCATTGCAAAGGTTTTATCATTGTAAAATTAAGAGACCTTATTTGCAGTCAGATAACTCCAAGTTACTCAAGAATAGCCTAACATAGAAAACACTACTGATCCCTTGACTCGATTTGTTGAATATTTCAGCATCACAAGTGTAAGACTTCGTCAATCTGAAGATTTTTAAAATAAATAGATAAATAATAATCTATTACTTTAATGACTTGCAACTCTATTTACTTGTGTAATAACTTTCTCTTTTTGTTTAATAACTAGAGAAAAAGACTGGCTGACAGCATGCCGTGGACTTTGTTTATTCGAAGAATTGACCATAACTTACAATATTTTAAGAATTTATAAATAAAAATTAAATATTTTAGCCAACAAGAACTGGTTGACCCCGTCTCCTCCTAGGCGTGTCCATCAAATTTCTACCGTATGTCTTTGGAAAAAAAAAAAAGGAAAGGAAAGGAAAAGTGATCTATAAAATATCCTTCATCGATTGAAATATATTTAATTTTTCCTCCATTTCTACGCATAGTAAAAAGCTTCAGATCTCCGAAGAGTTTTCTCTTTTGGTTTTTGAATTTTTAATAAACTGAACCATTGGCTAAACTGAGTTCTATGCTTGATTCCTCCCAAGAAACATGAGATTATTTATTTGCTTTGTGTCTGTCTCTCTGTCCTAGCTAGTATTCCAGGCATTGGCCAGTATTTCCTCAGTTTCTAACACCATCCGTCCCTCTCTCTCTAAAAAACGTTTAGATTGGCGTCGAACTGCCCATTTATCAATCTGTTCCAACGTTGAGCATATCCATTCATTCAGCTTCCATGCAAGGCAACAGAAACGAGCAGGGAAATCAGTTTATATTCTCATCTGGTAATTCTCCAAGGGATATATATTAAGTCCTGTTGCGGAAATCAGATTCAAAAACAAATCAAACAATAAATAAACAAAGGAATTTACGTGGTTCGATCATGGTGATCTACATCCATGGGCAAGGCAAACAAAATTTCATTATCAAAAAAGAAGAAGGTCTCAAACCCTTACAGAAGTTTTCACACGTATATCTATATATATACGCCCCAAAAAATACTTCCATAAAATAAACCCTAGCGGACCGGTTTAGTCCGGGCCCAACAAGAATATCGGGTCGGGTCAAAAAACCGGGCCCGATATATAAAATTGAAGACATATTTAATAAATCTCCACCTTGGCTTGAATTTAACAAACTAGAAGTTGAACATATTCTCCCAGCATCCCTAAGCCTACGTGAGCTAACTCGGTGTAGGAAACAAGGGATGCAGCGAAAAACATATCCACTTCAGGAAACACAAAAATAGAACTTTCATTCACCTCGCCACCAAGCCCCAGAAGGAGCAAACCTCAAACAAGCATGCCAATCAAGTCCAAGCAATGCTTAAACTTGTTGGCGGGAACTATCTTGGTCAGCATATCAGCAGGATTGTCAGCAGTATCAACTTTCTTTACTGTAATATTTCTCTCAGTAAATGCCTCTCGAATAAAATGATACTTGATATCAATATGCTTTGTCCTCTCATGATATGCTTGATTTTTAATCAAGCAAATAGCACTCTGATTGTCACAAAAGACAACTGAATTGTCTTCCTGCTTGAGCCCAAGTTCTTGAACAAGATTTCGTAACCAAATAGCTTCTTTTACTGCTTCTGCTGCTGCCATATACTCTGCCTCTGTTGTAGACAAAGCAACTGTCGACTGTAAGGTTGATCTCCAACTTATAGCTGAGCCAGATAATGTGAAAAGATAGCCAGTCAAAGATCTTCTCTTATCAATATCCCCAGCATAATCAGAATCCACAAATCCCACAACAGAAGTACAGTTAGAACTATTTCTATCAAACATTAGACCCAATTTTGTGGAGCCTCTAAGATACCTAAGTATCCATTTCACTGCCTGCCAATGGACCTTTCCAGGATGTGCCATATATCTGCTAACCACACTAACTGCCTGCGCAATGTCGGGACGAGTGCATACCATAGCGTACATCAAGCTACCAACTGCACTGGAGTATGGGACAGAAGACATTGCAGCCTTCTCGACCTCTGACTGAGGTGAATGTATAGCTGAGAGTCTAAAATGTGATGCTAAAGGTATACTGACAGGCTTAGAGTTTTGCATCCCAAACTTCTCAAGTACCTTCTCAATATATCTCCTCTGTGAGAGATATAACTTACCTGCTTTTCTGTCTCTCTGAATCTCCATTCCTAAGATCTTCTTGGCAGGACCCAGATCTTTCATTTCAAACTCCTTACTGAGACATTTCTTCAAGATCAACACATCTGTCATGTTCTTTGCAGCAATGAGCATGTCATCCACGTATAAAAGGAGATAGACAAAGGATTTATCTGAAACTTTCCTGAAATACACGCAACTATCATAGCTGCTCCTATGATAACCGCTCCGTATCATAAAACTGTCGAATCTTTTATACCACTGTCTTGGAGACTGCTTCAAACCATACAATGATTTCTTCAATCGACATACATGATCTTCCTTGCCTTCTACATAATAGCCCTCAGGCTGGGCCATATAAATAGTCTCCTCAAGCTCACCATGCAAAAAGGCTGTCTTCACATCGAGTTGCTCAAGCTCTAAGTCAAATTGAGCAACTATAGCCAGCAACACACGAATAGAAGTGTGTTTCACAACAGGAGAGAACACTTCATCATAATCAATTCCCTCCCTCTGATTGTAGCCTTTAGCTACAAGTCTTGCCTTGTATCTACCAATTTCAACGCCTGGAATACCTTCCTTTTTCTTAAAGACCCATTTACACCCAATGGCTCTTTTTTCTTTAGGCAATGGCACCAAGTCCCAAGTCTGGTTCTTGTGGAGTGATTCCAGTTCTTCAGCCATAGCAACAGTCCACTTTTCTGATTCCGAACAAGTAACAGCTTCAGTATAAGTAGATGGTTCCTGAATACCCATATCTTCTGCTGTCGTAAGAGCATAAGCCACTAGATCAGAAAACCCATATTTTTGAGGGGGTCGAATCTCCCTCCTTTCTCTGCCAGTAGCAATAGAGTATGGCTGCTCCACCTCATCTTGAGCTTCCTCATCTGAACTAGAATCAATAGTAACAATTTGCTCGCTCAAATCATTTTGAGAGCTCTTTTTTCGAAGCTCGACCTGAACCTCCACCTCATTTGTATCACTCTCATGTTTTCCTGCAGACTCATCAACAGCATTCCTTTGATCTAGCATAAACTTTTCATTAAAAGTAACATCCCTACTAATAATGAATTTAGGTGAATTAGGTTCCATGCACCACAGACGATAACCCTTCACGCCATCAGCATAACCAACAAAGATACACTTCTTTGCTCTAGGTTCAAGTTTACCATCCTTAACATGATAGTAAGCAGGGCATCCAAAAACCTTTAGATTTGAATAATCACAAGGCTTACCTGACCACATCTCAAAAGGAGTCTTGCATTCAATTGCTGTTGAAGGAGAACGATTAACCAGATAGCAAGACGTGTTAACTGCTTCAGCCCAAAAAGCTTTTTCCATGCCAGCATTAGAGAGCATGCATCTTGCCCTCTCCAATAGAGTTCTGTTCATCCTTTCTGCCACTCCATTTTGCTGTGGAGTGTACCTGACTGTACGGTGTCGAACGATACCTGCATCTGCACAGAATTCATTAAAATCACCACCACAGAACTCAAGACCGTTATCGGTCCTCAGACGTTTGATCTTCTTCCCTGTCTAATTCTCAACAAGGGCTTTCCACTTCTTGAAGGTTTCAAACACTTCACTTTTTCTTTTCAGAAAATAAACCAAAACTTTTCTGGAATAATCGTCAATAAATGTCACAAAGTAAAGAGCACCACCCTTAGATGGAACCTGTGCCGGTCCCCATAAATCGGAATGTATGTAGTCGAGTGTACCCTTCGTTGAATGTGTGCCTGTACTAAAACTGACCTTGCACTGCTTGCCAAGAACACAGTGCTCACAGAAATCTAGTGAGGTTGTCCGCTCACCACATAGTAAACCACGTTTACTCAAAACTGTCATGTCACGCTCACTCATATGGCTCAAACGCATATGCCACAATTTTGTTCTATCATCAGCAGAAACAGAATTTGCTGTGCCAATCGAAGAACCCATAACTGTGCTACCCTGTAGATGATACAAGTGATTCACCTTGTTTCCTCTCATCACAACTAGATTGCCTTTGGTGACTTTTAGAGCTCCACCTCCACCTGAGTACATACACCCAATGGAATCCAAACAGCTCAAAGAAATAAGGTTTCTCTTTAAGTCTGGTATGTGCCTAACTTCAGTCAAGGTTCTCACAACTTTGTCATGGCACTTAATCTGAACAGTACCAATTCCCACAATTTTGCATACTGTATCATTTCCCATAAAAACTGATTCACCATTCAATGGTTCGTATGTGGTGAACCATTCCCTATTTGGGCACATGTGATATGATGCTCCTGTATCCATTATCCAAACATCGTTTGAAAAACTAACAGAGCATGTTGTAAGAACTCTATCTGACACACTAGACTCATCTTTCTCAGCAACATTCGCCGCATCTTGACGTTGACTACGTTGCTTATCCTTTCTCTTGAGCACAGGACAATCTGACTTGTAATGTCCTTTCTTGTGACAATAGTAGCACTCAACGTTCGTTGTATCTCCAGGTGGCCTAGATTTTGAACGACCAACAGATTTCTTTCTAAAAGCTTTATCCTTCTTCTTTGCCCTACCTCTCACGAATAAACCATCTGCCCTGTCTCCACTAGTATTTCCATTCAATTTTGTTCTCAATTCTGCAGAATTCAAGGATGCTTTAACATCCTCTAGAGTTATGGATTCACGTCCATAAAGCATCGAGTTCACAAAATTTTCGTATGAGGCAGGCAATGAGCATAACACGATCAAAGCTTGATCTTCATCCTCGAGTTTAATATCTAGATTTTTCATATCTATAACAATCTTATTAAACTCATTCAAGTGTTCCTTAATAGGCGTACCTTCTCGCATCTTTAGGGTATAAAGACGCTGCTTCAAATAAAGTCTCGATGTTAAAGATTTCTTCATGCAGAGACTTTCCAATTTCTTCCAAAGACCGGCCGTTGTTTCCTTATCTGCGACTTCTCGCAAAACATTGTCTTCTAGAGACAACTGGATCGCACTATGCGCCTTCTCATCCATCTCTTCAATCTCAGCCGTGGTCATGTCATCTGTATAACTATTATCCAGTGCCCTAACAGAACCCTCTCGCTTCAATAAAGCCTTCATCTTTATTCTCCATAATCCGAAGTTGTTCTGTCCATCAAATGGTGCAATCTGAAACTTCAAAGATGACATCCCAAAAAATTCCTAAGAACGATGTTCGAGACCTATCGAACTCCAAACAAATGCTGAGACCGTGAGACTCCGCGAAGCTATGTCTATTGATCATTTAAACAAACAGATGCCATGCACTGCAAGCCATACCACTCTTCCCGTGGAAGGATCATCATGGTGTTCCGTTCCACCGTTGTATTCGTCGAACAGATGACGAAGTTCCGAGCGCGCTACCGGTACCTCGCCACTCCGTCGTCTTTCTCTCGCCCCGGCAGCGGCGAGGGCGGCCGCCAGTAGATTACGATAGGACGCCGAGTTCGCCCGACACCTTTGGGGTTCCATGCTCGACTTCCTCCACAGCCGTCGCCAACCCTTGTGTCCCCCTTCTCCTCTCGCCGGCGAGCCTTCGTTGCCGAAGTCCTGGATTTCCACCGCAGCGCGAGGGGCCGTGAATCGAAGAACTTCCCCACGAGAAGAATCCCTGACCTCTTTTGTTCCGCACCGGTTCTTGGATTCGAATCAATCTTCTCGCTGGGGAAAATACACAAGGGATTCAGGGGTTCGATCTAGCGAAGGACGTCTAGGGTTTCTCTGAGGATCGATCTGCTCGCCATCCGTTGCCACGGCGTCTTCGTCGTCACCCTCCAAGCCGAAAACAGAGGAGACCGTCGATCACGCTTCAGATCTGATACCAAGTTCCAGCAGCAGTGGATCTCTTCCTCCACAGTTGGCCGCTCCTCCGTTCGCGAGCTCTCCAAGTTCCACAGCTCCGTTGATGACCAAGACTCAAGCCAGAGAGAATCAAAGCTAGGGCAAGGAGAATCCAATCCCAAAGCCAAACGGAGAGGGGGCGGTGGATCTGAACGGATAAAGCAAGGGGAAAGAAGGGAGCCGCTGCTTCCAATGGACGAGCAATCGAGAAGGAGGAGGAGTCAGACAAAGACCTCGGCGGCGACCCTCTCGTGGCAAATTCCAAGGCTAGGGCCAGCGGAAGAAGAAAACAGGGGAGGAGACCAAGACGATAAAAAAAAATTAGGGTTAGGTTTTTCACCCTTTTTTTTTCAACAAATTGTTTTCGAACCAAAGCTCTGATACCAGTTTGTTGCGGAAATCAGATTCAAAAACAAATCAAACAATAAATAAACAAAGGAATTTACGTGGTTCGATCATGGTGATCTACATCCACGGGCAAAGCAAACAAAATTCCATTATCAAAAAAGGAGAAGGTCTCAAACCCTTACAGAAGTTTTCACACGTATATCTATATATATACGCCCCAAAAAAATACTTCCATAAAATAAACCCTAGCGGACCGGTTTGGTCCGGGCCCAACAAGAATATCGGGTCGGATCAAAAAACTAGGCCCGATATATAAAATTCAAGACATATTTAACAAGTCCCTTTTTTTTTCTCTCAGAAGTAGCCAATAGCCATCTACATCTTGTGACGACCCAAGAATCTTGTTCTTTTTCTCTTGTTGTTCTACCTAAAATATCCTCTCTAGTCCTTCTATCAAACCAAAAAAGAAACAGAAAAAGACAAAAAAAAAAAATCTGATGCCGTTCAAAAGAATTTCTTGCGTGAAATTTGAAGTTAAAAGATATGCCACCATTCCTACCTTGCCTAGAAGATGGAGGAGCCTCTCCACAACGAGGGAGATGATGACTATGATAGAGCAAACCACTGCTACGATCCATGTGGGTGTCTGCTCCAGCGTTAGCTCCTCTCCATCTCCTCCAGCCATCTCTCTCTCACTCTTTCTCTTAATGGAGTTGGTGGAGAGCACTGGAATTCTTTGAGCTCGCGAATATATGTAGAGAATATTCAAAGGTATGCTGCGGAACGCATGGAGCTCAGTTGATCAGCGTCTTTCAGGGGCGAGAAGAGTCTCCTCCTGTCTCTTCTGGGTCGGCCGAAAGGCTACAAAACGCCAGAAAGCAATCAAAGCATACTGAGCCATCTGACGCTCGGTCCTTCGCGTGCCGGACTTGACCGTTTAATCATATATAACTTATTACTGTGCAGGGTAAACATAATTATGCGTCCAATAATTTACAGTAAAAAGATTAAAAAAAAAAGAGAGAGAGAGAGAGAGAGAGACTGATGTTATGGGCCAAACGCCGACTGATCAACCCAACCTTAAAGTTCAATTCATTGAACGCCAAACGTCAATCAAGCCTAATATAATATTTTCTAGTGGTACTCATATCTTTATTATTAAAAATTTCAAAAAAAAAAGGTTTTTTAAAAAAAAAAATTAACAATTACGCCAAAAATAGCATAAATATATTAATTTTTTATTTCTTAGAAACATGATGTTTATTCATTAGTTTATTGTGAGTCAATTCTTATAGGTCAGAAAACAGGATTTATTTAAGTACAATAGGACAATGATCTTCCTGTTTCTAAATTCAAAATCTGAAATGATAGGCCACATAGGCCGCCACCCAGTAAACCGCAGAATTAGCTTTTCAATAGATATGACAGATCTGGACTCCGTAAACATCCCAAAAGGTAGACCATATGTCATGGAACAAATGATTGATTGAAACTTGATCGCAACAGTCCTGCCGAAGCCATCGGATGATAGTAAGAGAATCCCTCTCAATGAAGAGATTATGAGCATGAAGGATCCGAATAGGGAAAATACAAGTCCAAGCTGCATAAAGCTTACCCAAAGGAACATAGGAGCCTAAGAGGCCAAGTCCTCCCACCGCCAACATTACTCCATCGATCCCACGGATAATAAATGCTGAACCTGTTAATTTGCCCCGAACGCTATTATCGAAGTTGATTTTGATAAACCCTAAGGGCTTTCAAGAGATAAAAATCGTACGTCGGATCGCTGCCGAAGCAGTAAGGGAACCCCAATGGCCAGAGCTGTTAACATCAAGAGCAGTGCGATGGAGTGTGTATTCAACAGATAAAGATATGGCTTTCCTCACTATCCTATGGGAAGAGACAATATCATAAATGAAGATAAGCAGATTCTGCGATAACCATATCTGATAGGCTGTGGCGACCCAAATGGCATCTTGCTGCTGGTTACCCCTTTGGATATCGCAAAGAAAAAGGGACCGCCAAGAATCCGTACCATCCTTCTTGAGGTGGTATCACATAATCTGTCAGATCTATATCAATCTAGGGTAACTGAAGATGGCATAATTCGTAGTCTTTTTTTTTGTTCATGTAATGAACAAGTAGCCTGGATAGACTATGCTTAGTTTTAGCCCAACGTTAGTCTGCACTTTCAAATATTAACATATACTTAAAACTCTTGTTTCCTAATATTAATGTGTTTTTATTTGAATTTTACTTTGACATATTTTTCATTGGAGCAATCCATATTTTTGAAGTGGATGAGTGAGACTGCTTTTCCCATCCAATTGGCAGCTAGATATACCTCCAAATTATTCACAGATAAATGGTAAATTATGCGAAAGGATTGCTAGCTACAGCACTATTTTTTATTTAAAAATTATCTTAATTATCTGTTAAAAAATTATTTATGATATTTTGATGAATGAATCGGTTGCTTAGGTTAGCTGGTTATTCTTTTTTTTTTAATAAATCTCTTTCAGTTTTCAGACATTCTTTCTTTCAATTTTTCTTAAAAAAATATATTTTTCTTTGGAGATATAGATGAATACGTTGATTTAAAAAACTCCGCCAACTACTGTTGTCTCGCTCAAAGCTTTACAAGTCATCTTCGCCTTCTTTCACTTCCCATGGCTTGATCAACAACCTCATGCTAACTTAGAAACTGAAAAAAAAAAAAGATTTTATTTTGATCCTGTTTTAACTCTTGAAACACTGCATCAAAAGATTTTATTTTATTTTGAAAAAATAATTTTTAGTATTACATCTTTTATATATATATCTTTGTGATACGAACAAATCACCGATGATGAGCGCCGGGCATGCTGAGATCTATGGTGGACCTCCAAATGGGGTGGAGATATCGTCTTCCTTCTTCGAAAACCTGCAAGAAGTCCCCGGGCCGGTATTCCCGACGAGGACCCTCCGATGCTCAAGTTAGTAAACTTATCGCTCAGCAATGTCGTAGTGAGAGAGAGAGGGATCCCCCTCTTTCTGTTGAGCTCGGGGTCCTTTTATACCTGTCTGGGAGGTTCCTTTCTTTTCGTCCTCTTTTGAACCGTCGAATCTTCCTCGTTAGGATAAGCCTCCTCGAACGGCAAGTGGTTAAGCCGTTGCTGGATGGGGGCCGCTTATGGCGGTAACTGCCGGGCGTGCTGGCACCTGTCCGTGATTTCGGTGAGCGAGGTATATGGTACCAGATCTCGAATCTCGGGTTCTGTTACCTGAGGCGGGTCTTTGTGTATGCAGAAAAGGCACCAAGTTAGAGCCGGAGCCAAAGGCCGGAGCCGTCGCTGGAGGCCGGAGCCAAAGGCCGAAGCCAAAGGCCGGAGCCATCGCTGGAGGCCGGAGCCAAAGGCTGAAGCCGTCGTTGGAGGCCGGAGCCAAAGGCCGGAGCCATCGCTGGAGGCCGGAGCTAAAGGCCGGAGCCAAGAGTCGAAGCTGGAGGCCGGGGCCAAAGGCCGGAGCTGGAGGCCGGGGCCAAGGGCCGAAGCTGGAGGCCGGAGCCAAGATTCCTTTTCTGGGATTAGCTGTCACATCATTATTTCCAAAAATCGTGCAAAAGGTTATAACACCACCCAGAGGAGAGGATCAGCCGTATCAGATGCCCCCCGCCCCTGAGATGAGTGAACGTATAATCACCAACGAAAGGGGTGTTAATATCCACTGGGCGGCTGACTTTCGCGCCATCATTTCGCCTATTTGGGTTGTTGGGATTGGAGAAGATTTTCCTCGAGTAATGAGTCGTAAAAAGGCGAGCGTCATCATTATGGTAAGGCCACCGCCATCTTTCTATTGGTGGAGCTTTTCATATTTTTTGCGCCGGTAGGCCGCCGAAGTGGCTTCCATTTGAAGGTGGACACATGGCCAGACCGGACGGCCACGAGATGATTTGAAATGGGGCTATAAAAAGAAAAAATCGTCCTTATCTTCTCATTCCCCCTTCTCTTACGTTATAGCTTCCTCTCCTAAGTTTGCCAGCGCCCGTCCGCCTCCCGTGTCTGTTCTCTCCCCTGTGCTTCTTCAAACTTTCCAGGTTAGTTTCCATGGCTTCCTCGCCCTCTTGTTCTATTTCCGATTCCGGGGGTCGTTCCCCCACTCCTTCTCAACCTTTCGCTTCCTTACCAAGCCAATGGTCCACCCTATCCTCCGACCACTCCTCGCCGGAGCGGCGGCCGGTCAGACGCCCTGCAACCGGGAGTCATCTGACCGTCGGACGGACCTCCACACAGAGCCATCCGACAGCTGCTGGTTCCTTCGGCACTGTCAAGGAGTCCCCCGAGGGGACTGCTTCCACTATGTCTACTCAAGACATAGTAAACCTAAGGGCCAAGTACAGTTTTCCGCCAAACCTACGTCTATCCTACCCCGCTCCTGACGACAGGGTAACTTCTTCCCGTCCTAGAAGAGTTGCCTTGTACGGAGCTTCTTTAAGGCGGGCTTCGGTTGCCTATCCACCCTTTCATCCTTAACCTTCTGGATCGATATTCCTTAACACCTTCCCAACTAGTTCCTAATTCGATCCGAACCATCGTTGGCTTTCTGATTCTCTGTCACCTTCAAGGCATAGAGGCCAGTATCTCCTTATTCCGCAGTTTCTATACCATTCGCAAACAGTTAGGTTGGTGGTCCTTTACTCCTAGACCTACTAGGATCCTTAAATTGTACCTTCCTACCTCCGTTAAAGGATGGAAGGACAAGTTCTTTTTTGCTGATATCGAAGGGGTGAAGGGAAGCTGGTGGACACTCAACATCGACGCCAATAGGGATTCCTCTATCCTCCCAAGGGATCGAATGGCATTCGGGCAGCTTCTGACTGCCGATGTCCCTCGATGCAATAAGCTTCTGGTTCATGAGAACCTTCGTCTCGCCGGCCTAGTCCCTTCGGGTGGTGAGCACTTGATTACTCACCTTTTTCCTTCTTTCTTCCCTTCCTTTTTTTTTACTTATCTCCTGTTTTTATAGGGATGACGCCATCGTTGCGCAAGCTCAGGCAGGCGGTTACCAAGAAGAGGAAGGCAACAGGGAATGAGCCCCTCGCTGAAAGGAGGGTCGTCGCCAAAATTCCAAGGAGGCCGACGCTGGAGGGGCCAGAGTTGTGAAGCCTCTCCGCGCTAAGGTTTTAAAGAAGGCCGACGCTGGAAGGGCCGACGCTAGGGGGGCCACAAGTGCGAGAGGCGGCCAGAGCCCAAGCCGACGAGCCCGCCAGGAAAGACATGGTGAGGGCTGAGGCCAGCGAGGAAGTCGGGCGGAGCCAAGCAGGAGGAAGGGGATCACCTTCAGTTCTGGCTCCCTCTCCTATCATTCTGCTCAATCCTTCTCCAGAGCAGGTCGCAAAAGCACCTTCACCCCCGCCTGAAGCCGTGGAGTCGGAGCTGGTCCTTGCAACAATAAGGCCGATTCCAGTAGTTACCATGCCCCCCAAAGGGGCAACAACCGAAGCACCTCCACTAGCCACGGAGCCGGAGGCAGCAGAGTCGGAGGCAGAATCCTCCCCCGCAGCCCCCATGTCAGTGGAAAGGAAGGGCGTCGACCCTTCCTTCCAATCACTCTTAGCGAACCACAGCCGCTGGGCCGAGCGGGCATTGGACGAAGCATCTATGGTAGAGGTGCAGGAGTTTCTCCGGCATCAGGGGAGGGCCACCTTCTTCTGCGAGGCGTCCATGGCACATCTTTGGGTGAGCCTTGCCCCCATTATCCTTTTCGTCCTTTTTTTTTTTTTTTTTACATTGACACTCCATCCAGGCACTGAACTCTCTGATTGCCATGAGGGACCTTTGGACCCTGAGTGATGCTGCCCTTGACCAGTTGCGGAAGGAAATGCTATCACTCCAGGCTAGGGCAGAAAAGGCAGAGATGACCTTGGAGGATACCCGGGCCACTTTAAAGGCGAAATCGATGTCATCTGGCTAAGAGCTGAGAAAGCCGAGTACGCACTGGAAGTTGCCTAGCGTCGGGCGGCCAACGAGCTGGATAACGCCCAGGCGGCCGAAGAGAAGCAAAGAATGGCTGAGGAGAGACTGGAGGCAGCAGAATCAGAAATGTGCATTTTGAAGAATCGACTGCATTCCGCCTCCATTGAAATAGATGCAGCCAGAGAGGTCGCCCACTAGTCTGATGCCAAGATTGCTGACTTGGACGTGGCGGTGACCGAAGCCAAGAGGGAGGCCGTCGAGGCCGATAAAAAGGTCATGGAGGCCGATAAAAAGGTCACGGAGGCCGAGCGGAAAACCTTCGAGGCAGAGAAGAGAGCTGCAGAGGCCGTAGAGGATTTCAGGAAGTCTAAAGCCTTTAGTAAGGAATTAGCCGAATCGACGACATTCGCTTACGAGGCCGGCTTCCAGGACTGCAAGGAAAAAATCCAGGAACTCTACGACCTCGAGGGGATTGAAGGGATGAAGTCCATGAAGATGACGATCCAGCCCCAAATGACCCTTAGTTTTTTTTTATTGTATTGCTCCAAGTCCGACTTAGATCGGTAATTTTGTAACCTTTTTAGCCATCAATGAATATTTCGATTCTCGACACTTGTCTTTGGTCATAATTAATTTTGCTTGTGTGAGTTGTCTCGAACCAATAACCAATAGCCGAAGAGCACGATTTCTCTGTTAGGAAACTGACGCGGGATCAACTTCAGTTGCAGAGATGAAAGTTGAACCATAGGCAGTTTACAACCGCACTTGTGCCGATGCGAATTCGTGAAATGCCTAATACCTCGTTAGACATATCGCGTAGAACAGGACTATGTGCGCCGACACGCTGTCCCTGAGTGCCGACGCGGGGCCAGGCCTAATTGCCGATGCGAAGCCAGTCTTTGGTACCGACGTGGAGCCGGTCTTAACTGCCGATGCGAAGCCGGTCTTAACTGCCGATGCGAAGCCGGTCTTTGGTGCCAACGTGGAGCCGGTCTTTGGTGCCGACGCGGAGCCGGTCTTTGATGCCGATGTGGAGCCGGTCTTTGTTGCCGATGCGGAGCCGGTCTTAGGTGCCGACGTGGAGCCGGTCTTTGGTGCCGACGCAGAGCCGGTCTTTGATGCCAACACGAAGCCGGTCTTTGGTACCGACGCAGAGCCGGTCTTTGATGCCGATGCGAAGCCGGTCTTTGTTGCTGACGCGAAGCCGGTCTTAGGTGCCAACGCGGAGCCGATCTTTGGTGCCAATGCGGAGCTGATCTTTGATGCCGACGCGAAGCCGGTCTTGTTGCCGATGCGGTGCCGGTCTTAGGTGCCGATGCGGAGCCGGTCTTTGGTGCCGATGCGGAGCCGATCTTTGGTGCCTACGCGGAGCTGGTTTTTGATGCCGACGCAAAGCCGGTCTTTGTTGCCGACGTGGAGCCGGTCTTTGTTGCCGACGTGGAGCCAGTCTTAATTGCCATCGCGGAGCCAGTCTTTATCGCCGATGCGGAGCCGATCTTTGATGCCGACGTGGAGCCGGTCTTTGGTGCCGACGCGGAGCCGGTCTTTGATGCCGACGCAGAGCCGGTCTTAATTGCCAATGCAGAGCCGGTCTTTGTTGCCAACGTGGAGCCGGTCTTGGTGCCAACACGGAGCCGATCTTTGGTACCGATGCGGAGCCGGTCTTTGTTGCCGACACGGAGCCGGTCTTTGGTGCCGATGCGGAGCCGGTCTTTGATGCCGATGTGGAGCCGGTCTTTGTCACCGACGCGGAGTCGGTCTTAGGTGTAAAGCGTGATCACTCAAAAATAATGCAAACATTTTGAATAGCAATCTGTCGAGTAGATTCAAATTAATGAAGTTAGCACTTTACTGATAATACCGGCGTAAATTGTTGGCATTCCAAGTACGAGGAAGCGGTTTCCCGTCTAGCTCTTCAATTTTGTATGCCCCATGATGAAGTACCTCCTTGACACGATATGGTCCTTCCCATTTTGGTGCCAGCTTGCCGCCCTCCGTTGGCTTTGATACTTCAGCTCGTCGCAGAACGAGATCTCCATGGCGGAACGTCTTGGACCGTACTCGAGCATTGTAGTATTTGGCCACTCGCTGACGAAAAGCCACCATGCGAAGTTGCGCCTGGTCTCGCAACTCTTCTACTAAATCTAGATTAGCCCGCAGCTGATTTGAGTTGCTCTCTTCGTGGTATAACTCTGTCCGAGGACTGAGGACTCCTATCTCCACCGGAATGACTGCCTCGGTCCCAAAGACCAGGCTGAAAGGAGTTTCCCCAGTGGGGGCTCGTAGCGTCATGTGGTATGCTCACAATACACTGAGGAGTTCCTCCACCCAACGCCCTTTGCAGCCATCTAGCCGGGCCCTGAGCCCTTGGAGGATGATGCAGTTGGTCACCTCGGCTGCGCCATTGGTCTGGGGGTACCCACAGAGGTGAATCGTTGATGGATGCCCAGGCCGATGCAGAATTCCCGAAAGGCCGTGTTGTCAAATTATCGACCATTATCAGTAACGAGGGTGTGCGGCAGCCCAAACCGGCACACGATAGACTTCCAGAAGAAAGACCTTACTTTGCCCTCGGCGATCTTGGCGAGAGCCTCAGCCTCGATCCACTTGGTGAAATGGTCAACTGCTACCACTAAGAACTTGCATTATCCAGAGGCTAGAGGGAATGGTCTTAGGATGTCCATACCCCACTAGGCGAAGGGCCAGGGTGCGGCCAGGGGGGTCAACTAGGACGCCGGTTGATGTTGAATGTTAGCATGGCGCTAGCAGCTGTCACACCTCCTGACAAGCTCGGACGCATCCTCCTCATTGTCAGCCAGTAATATCCCTGCCGTATGGCTTTGTACGCGAGAGCTCTGCCCCCCAGATGGCTTCCACATATACCTTCGTGTATCTTCCGCATGATATAGTCTGCTTCTGTGGGGCCAACATATCTAAGAACCGGGTATAAGAACGACCTTCAATAGAGTTTTTCCTCCATTATGAAAAACTTTGGGGCCCATCTTTTGAGTTTCTTGGCCTCGGCAGGGTCTTCCGGGAGGGTACCATTGGTAAAGTACCGGACATAGGCATCCATCCAGGAAGGCTCCTGCTCAACTGGCAGAGTTTCTCTTGTTACATCAATACTTGGGGCTTCCAGGTGATGTACATAAGCTCTTCCCAGCATCCCATCGATTGAAGTGGCAAGATGGGATAGAGCGTCGGCTCTAGCATTCTCCCTCGAGGGATGTAGCTAATATTAAAGTAAGTTAAGAGAGAAGCTTGCGACTGCACCAAACTCAAATAGCGGGACATGACGGGATCCCTTGCTTCATACTCCCCCGCGATTTGACCAGCGACCAGTTGGGAGTCAGTGAACGCCCTAAGGTGCTTCACCCCGAGCTCTCAGGCTAATCTTATCCCAGACAGCAGAGCTTCATATTCCGCTTGATTATTGGTGGCTGGAAAGAGGAAGCAGAGTGCGCACTTGGTTACAACTCCGTTCGAGTTGGCCAAGATGAGGCCTGCTCTGCTTCCTTGAGAATTTGATGCCCCGTCTACATGAAGGACCCACTCATCATCTCTGGTTTCGAGAGGCAAGGGATTTGCAGAGGGCTCTTCCGGTTGCTCCTCTCCCCAGGTGCACTCGACCAAAAAATCCGCCAGGACTTGAGATTTTATGGCCGACCAAGGGCGAAAAGATAGAACAAATTCCCCCAACTTGAGCGCCCACCTTGCCAATCGACCCGAAGTATCCAGGCGAGCGAGAATTATCTTTAGAGGTTGCTCTGTGATCACCGCAATCGGGTGGGCTTGGAAGTATGGCCGTAGGTGCTGGGCAGACACGATTAACGCGAAGATAATCTTCTCGATCTTCGAGTATCTGGTCTCCACATTATGGAGCACCTTGCTCATGTAATACACCGGCTTTTGCATGCCGTTGGTGTCCACACGAACCAGCACAGAACTAATGGCCTCAGGAGAAGTCGCGAGGTACAGAAGGAGTTCTTCTCCACCTGTTGGTTTGGATAGCAGCGGTGGGGTAGATAAGAATTCTTTTAGCCCCTCGAACGCCTTCTGACATTCTTTAGTCCATTCGAATCCATTGGCCTTGCAGAGCACCTTGAAGAAAGGTAGGCACCTCTCAGCGGACTTGGACAGGAAACGGGTCAAGGCGGCAACCCTTCCCGTCAGGCGCTGTATTTCCTTCTTGTTGGTGGGAGACCTCATGTCCAAGATGGCTTCAACTTTGTCCGGGTTTGCCTGAATCCCCCGTCGGGTCACCATGAAACCCAAGACTTTCCGGCTGTCACCCCAAATGCACACTTGCATGGGTTCAGCCTCATCTGGTATCGACGAAGGTTGTCAAAAGTCTCTATTAGGTCGGCGATATGGTCGGTGGCGTGGACACTTTTTGTTAGCATGTCATCCATGTACACCTCTATGTTGCGTCCTATCTGATCTTCGAAGACTTTATTCATTACCCTTTGGTAGGTGGCTCCCGCGTTCTTTAGCCCAAATGGCATTACCTTGTAGCAGTACAACCCCTTCTCAGTTATGAAGGAGGTAGCTTCCTCATCTGCCGGATTCATCCTGATCTGGTTGTACCTAGAGAAAGCATCCATAAAGCTAAGGACCTCATGGCCGGATGTAGCGTCCACCAGTTAATCGATCCAGGGTAGGGGAAAGCTGTCTTTGGGGCATGCTTTGTTGAGATCGGTGAAGTCCACGCACATCCTCCAGCTTCCATTAGTCTTACGGACCATCACCACGTTGGCCAACCATTCGGGGTAATGAACTTCCCGAATATGGCCTGCTGCCGTCAACTTGCGAACTTCCTCATCTATAGCTTTCTGTCTGTCCGGAGCAAAGCTCCTTTTCTTCTATCGGACCGGCCGACACTCTGGCCTGAGGTTGAGCCGATGTGTGATCACCTCCTCAGGGACGCCCGCATGTCTGAGGACGACCATGCAAAGACGTCGGTGTTGGCATGCTGGAAGGTAAGAAGTCGACGGCGTGCCTCCTCCAGAAGTAACACCCCAATCTGGACGGTCCTGGCCGGATCATCCCCCAAGGGGAGGGTCAGGAGGTGCTCGGCTGGTTCTCCCCTCCTTCCCAGCTCTCGGGGGTCAAGCGGCTCAGAGGTTATTACCGATGCCGCCTCCAGTGGACTGGGAGACAAGTGATAGCAAAGCGATGGCTGGCTTTGCTCTCTTTCATTTCTCCGACTCTTCGTCGGTGGGGAATCTTACCAATAATTTTTTAGTGGAGATCACGGCATCTAGCAAATTTAATCCTGGTCTTCCCAAGATAGCATTATAAGCCAGCGGGATCCGGACCACCAAAAAATTTATGACCACCATGCTTTGACACGGAGGGGTTCCAGCCGTGACAGGAGGGCAATCTCCCCTTAAACGCTCACGGAGTTCCCAGTAAAGCCTATTAGAGGTGTGGCGACGGGTTGGAGGGAAGACTTCAACAGGTTCATCCGAACAAAAGCTTCGTAGCTCAAAACATCCACCGAACTCCACTATCAACTAAAATTCTTTTTACAGGATGTTTGGCTATAGTCATGGACACAACAACGCTGTCGTCATGCTTATTAACTATCCCATCTAGATCCCTTCCAAAGAAAGGAATTACAGAGTCTATTCCCTCTCGCTGTCTTTTTGAACCACTACCTGCCCCCCAGAAAATCATAGCTATGGTCTTCTCTGTAGGAGCATTGTCCACGTCAGTCTGAAGTGTCAGAGGCACCGATGGACCTGGAGTAGGAAGGTTTCCCCTTCGAACGAATTTGCCCAAGTGGCCCTGCTGGACAAGCTTCTCAATAGCCTTCTTCAGATGGCGGCAATCCTCTGTGTCATAACCATAGTCTCGGTGGTACCGGCAGTAAAGTTCCTTATTGCGGGGGGTTCCCGACTTCAAGGGAGTCAGACGCTTGAAATAAGGTTCCTCCTCGATCTCTAGTAGGATGTGAGATATCGGAGCCATGAGGGGACTGAATTGCTCCTTAGGAATAAGCGTCTGTGGCCGGCGATCTGGGTGGTGAGGAGGCTCAGGCTTCCGGGGTCATGCTCCGGCATGCTCAGTAGGCGGTGGTTTCTTGCTGGGGTTCTTGTCAGCTTCCCTCCTGGAAGAATCTGCCTCGTCAGCACAGATGTATTTCTGCGCTCGCTCAGAAACTCGGCATAAGAACTCGGAGGCTTCTTGTCTAGGAAATAGGCAAACCTAGAGGGATGAAGTCCTCGCTTTAATGCCAAAGTGGCTACAAAATCATCTAAGTTGTATACCTCCAATGCTGCCTCTTTGAACCGAGCGACAAAGTCCTTCAAGGTCTCGCCACTCCTTTGCTGGACAGTGAATAAGCTATCAGCCACTCGTGGGATCTTCCGGCACGCATTAAAGTGGGCCAGGAAAGATCGCTTGAGCTGTCGGAATGAATTGATGCTGCGCGGCGGCAGCCGAGAATACCATGCATGTGTCGCCTTGCGAAGGGTGGCCGGAAATGCGACACATAGAAGGGAGTCCATCGCTCCCTAGACCTGCATGAGGACCTTGTAGCTCTCCAGGTGGTCCAATGGGTCCGTCATGCCATCGTACGGATCCAGCTGGGGGAGACAGAAACGGGGTGGGACCGGTTCCTCCATGATGCGCCTGGAAAGTGAGGGGCGGTGCTCATAGTCCATCCCGTGAGGGTCAGCGATCCGGGCTAAGCTCATCCAACTATCGATGATACTCATCGAGCCATTGTTTGGCCTGACGGGTAGTCTTCCTGAGGGCGCCGTCTTTAAATGAGTCAGAAGAGAAAGCCGAAAAGACCGCCGGCATAAGGAGCGCACCCGTCTGGATTTTCTCTCGTCCGGCCGTTCGTGGGAACGACCAGAATGATGGAAGGACCGGTGTCGCTTTGAGGCCTCTCGGCGACGAGGCTCAGGAGGTGAGTGACGGGAGACCTCAGGTGGGGTCCCGCCTTGATGAGACTGAATTATTCCCCGCACCCCTTCACCTGGCGGAAGGGGTTGAGGTGCAGTGGCAAAGTAGTGTTCCTGCAATCCCCGCACCATTGTCATCAGGTCCTGGACCTCGTGAACTAGAACATCAAGCCGGTCATGCTGACTCATTTGTGCAGGGGGCAGAACACGGAGGTTGGCCTCCGATTGCTCAGCCCGCGGAATGCGCTCCGCGGCCTGGCTGGTAGAAGCCTCCTGCGCTCGTGTTGTCACCATCGTCTTCCTTGCAAAATCGGTGGGGTTGCAGGGAGAACTTTCGTCTTCCCCGCGTGCGGATGCTTCGCCCCCTACCTGGCGCGCCAATCTGATGCGGACAAATCACCGGTGATGAGCGCCAGGCATGCTGAGATCTATGGTGGACCTCCAAATGGGGTGAAGAGGTCGTCTTCCTTCTTCGGAAACCTGTAAGAAGTCCCCGGGCCGGTATTCCCGGCGAGGACCCTCCGACGCTCAAGTTAGTAAACTTGTCGCTCAGCAGTGTCGTAGTGAGAGAGAGAGATCCCCCATCTTTCTGTTGAGCTCGGGGTCCTTTTATACCTGTCTGGGAGGTTCCTTTCTTTTCGTCCTCTTTCGAACCGTTGAATCTTCCTCGTTAAGATAAGCTTCCTCGAACGGCAAGTGGTTAAGCCGTTGCTAGATGAGGGCCGCTTGTGGCGGTAATTGCCGGGCGTGCTGGCACCTGCCCGTGATTTTGGCGAGCGAGGTATATGGTAATATATCTCGAATCTCGGGTTCTGTTACTTGAGGCGGGTCATGTGTATGCAGAAAAGGCACCAAGTTAGAGCCGGAGCCATCGCTGGAGGCCGGAGCCAAAGGCCGGAGCCGTCGCTGGAGTCCGGAGCCAAAGGCCGGAGCCAAAGGTCGAAGCCGTCGCTGGAGGCCGGAGCCAAAGGCCGGAGCCAAGAGTCGAAGCTGAAGGCCGGGGCCAAAGGCCGAAGCTGGAGGCCGGGGCCAAGGGCCAGAGCTGGAGGCCGGAGCCAAGGGAGGCCGAAGCCAAGATTCCCTTTTTGGGATTAGCTATCACATCATTATTTTCGAATATCGTGTAAAAGGTTATAACACCATCCAGATGAGAGGATCAGCCGTATCACTTTGTACCTATATCATTGGTAAAAGTTGCTTTACTTTATTTTATTTAAGCACATTTGTGCACGTCACTGATGTAATTAATTATTCTTTCATTAATTTGATGTATTAAAAATAAATAAAATAATAAAATAATTAAGAGAGAGAAAAAATATAAAGGCATCATATCTATTGAACTAGTAAAAAGCTTGAACGAAACCGCTCAGATGGTAGCCCAATGGTCAAGGCCCAGGAGCCCCTCCATGCTATCAAGATGTCTCTGCTGATTCGGTATTGGAAGGATTAAGGTTCAGAAAAAGAATCTAGCTACTATCGACAAAGCCTTTCTTTCTTTTTTTTTTCGTGTATAAAATAAAAAAAGCTTGAACGGATAGACATGGGTAGGAATAATTGCGGCGAAAGAAAGGATTTTTTTTTTTTTTTTTTTGGTTTCTTCCATAATTCCAAGCCTTTTTTTCTGTAAAAAAAAAGATAGGAATAATTGCGGCGAAAGAAAGGAATTTGTTTTTTGGTTTCTTCCATAATTCCAAGCCTTTTTTCTGTAAAAAAAAAGATAGGAATAATTGCGGCGAAAGAAAGGAATTTTTTTTTTGGTTTCTTCCATAATTCCAAGCCTTTTTTTCTGAAAAAAAAAAAAAGATAGGAATAATTGCGGCGAAAGAAAGGAATTTTTTTTTGGTTTCTTCCATAATTCCAAGCCTTTCTCGTACGTGACTCTTCGGACAAGGAAAAGGAAGGCGAGGATTTGTGCGGCGAAAGAGGCCGAAAGGTGGCACCGCTCGAGGCCACCGATTAGGAATGGTTTCTAATTTAATTAGCAAATTTTGCGGTCGCCATAAACCGTGCAATCTTTGCATCATTGATTAAGATGTCTCACTTTCCTTGAGCTTATTTTGATTGGACAAGCACAGTGGGAGCGTGGGATTGGGAATCGGCATGGTCCAAGGGCTTAATTTGTTCCTTTCATGCGTGGATCCATGAGAGCGTGGAAGAAGAGCTTCATTGGAGGTTCTTTATTCTTATAAAATATATAATTAACACATAATAATAAAATAAATTATAATTATATATAATATAAGTGTTATAATATATATCATATATATAATATTTATTTTATATAAATAATTATTTTAGAATTTATTGTAAAAATTAAATGTTTATAAATATAATACACAAAGTAGTATTATAGGTAAATAATTATTATAACTATTTAATAGAATTAAGTATTACAAAATACTAGAATTAATATAACTATATAGTATAATAATTAATATATAATAATAATAATATATTTATAATAATATATATATATATATATTGCTGAAAGAATACATGGCATGAATGAAGCATTAAGGTCAGGCATCTGGTCAAAAAATTATTAATAAGCAACCAAGAGTGCCTTAAAAAAAAAGAAGAAGAAAGGGTGATATCCCACCGAAGGAAACATAGCACATGAAGCTAGACTGACTGGCGTCCAAAGCTATTCTTCCAATGGGAACCATTTCTTCTAGGTCGATTAGGCTGGCAACCGACAGATATCCAAACTTTTCTGATCCCTGTTCTATAATTCCACCAGAACTAAGAAACGCCCATGAGATTAACTTGATACGTCTCCAAATCATAACCCTTTGCATATTTTAGACATTTCTACTAGGGAAGTATAGTACAAATAGAATGAGTAATAAACTCAGTTGTATGGTGAAGAAGTGCACCAAGATACATGTTATAATTAACACCTAATATTAATTGCTATTTTTTTTTTTTTAATCTCATCTATGTGTCCACTAGTTTTTGAGCCGCTAAATGATGCCAATCCCTGATGATACAATCTGAAGAGGCATGTGGAACCAAAAAAGTCTCCAACCAATGGAGGAACAAACACAGAAATATACAGTTGACCATCAACGTATTAGCTATGGCTGCTCTCAAGAACCAGGCTCATGGAGTAGTTGATTTTAAGTCCTTGGCTTCAACAATGTCTTTGAGTCCTTCTCTTCATCAACAATTTCACCTTGTGCCTCTTCCATGATGGAATCCTTCTGGACTTCCAGGTTCTGCAATTGAATCCCCACTGAAGTTCCATTTCTTGATTCTTGGGTGTTTGAAACACTCTCTGTATTGATCACTCTCTTTCCCTTCCGGTCTTTTATCTTACCAGCCCAACCCAAAAGGCCTTGTTGCACATGTTCATCAAATATTGCCTTCTTAAATGAGCTGCCCATCTGGGTTTCAAAAGAAAAACTCAGTGTGGCGCCATGCAAATTTCTTGAGGGCAAGACAAAAATTTGATGGCATAACAATTCACCTGCGTCACAATGGCATAGAGTGGCAGGGTGCTGTAGCTGCAGAGAAGTTGTATGATGACACTAGTCCACAGCAAAAGACCACAAAAGAGATGTAAGTTTTTTAGAGAATAAATAGAATATCAGGCCTGCTTTAAGTTTGGATGGGGAATAAGTGAAGGGATAATCCCCTATTCCCTCCTTTTGTCTTGCCAAACATCATTTTGGACTGGCAGGATGGTCTATTCCCTCACATATCATGTGTGAAAGGATATTCCTCCCATTTAAGAGACAAGACTCTTTCATGGGAAGGTGTGGAATAGACTTTTTCCAGATAGCTTTCTCTTATTCCGTCCAAGGTTATTCCACAATCAAACACAGCCTAAAGGAATGGGTTACTAGCTACCTGACTACAAGTCTGGGGATGATGAAGCCAGCCTTCCCCATGATGCAGGAATCAAAGTGATATGTGGTCTGCGTTACAAATAAATCATGTCAAATTCTAATAATTTTTATTACTAATAACTCATCATTGGCAAGCATAGAAATTGTGCATGTAAGAGCTATAAAATTTGGTTGTTCTGCTGAATTTTACAAGAGAGATTCATTTTTTTTAAAGATGATTTAAGCTAAAAGACTGATTATACTGGCACCATGGCTAAACTGGTCCCAAGGTGTGTACATATTGACTCCACAAGCTTCAAAGTCACTTGGATTCTGTCAGAGAGAATTTGGCATTCCAAATGCAGTTGTAGGCATGTCGCCACTTTTTATTTCAGTGAGAATCAACGACACTTTTAGGCAATTAGACAGAATAACAATCCTTGACTTTCTTTTTTCCTATTTTTTCAACTAAATCATTTGAAAATTATTTTGTACTCAACAGAGACTGCATATATCTACCACAAATCAGGTTAGAAGTTTCCGAGGGACACTCAAAAGTCATGTTGATGCATGGAAGAGTAAATTACAATCTTGTAGAGTGCAGCTCACTGCATTATTCTGTCCCAACTTGGATGGGAAATTAATATAAATGGGAGTGTATAAATCATTATTAAGAAAAATATGTCTAATCTTAACCATGCACTTATGAAGTCAAAGATCTCATGCATTCTCAATTGCCTGCAAGAATATAGTATTACATGCACACAAATTAGACTTGTAAATAATGTTCCTTGTTGGATTTTTTTTTTCCCTTCTTCTTCTAAGCGGCAATGCTTGTAAATTTATGATACTGTGACAGCTAACACTAGTTTTTCACTTTTTGTAACTTCATATCTTTCGTATGAACATGCTCTTGGAGTTGTAATTATATAAACTGCAGGTAGATTTCATTTTTTCATACATAACATGCCTTATTTGCTTCAAGCATCCATTTCAAGTGTGTCAGAAACATTCCATGAATCACAATGCAAAGAAAGGATGATACGCAAAAACCAATGTACACAACTACTCTTGGTCTTCAACAAGGACATATATGATTAAGTGCATGCATGCATGTGTGTACATGGAAAATTAAGCCTCAAGAAATGACACAAAAGTGACAACTAGTGGTGCTTACCAGTATCCAGAAGAAAAAAGCGATCTCAAAGGCATTTTGGAAAAGGATGAAGTGAATCAAGACAGAACAATTTCGGCCGGTGGAACCAGAAGAGATCATTTGAAGGAGTAACCACCAAATCACCTTCAATAGCAGTATGTTTTTCAGCAACCTCATGAGCCAACTGAGTGATGATATGCTCTAATTTAGTGCCAACAGCAAGTAGAAGCTGCAAAGCATCCATAAATCAGAAAATGCCTAATCAAAATTCTATCAGGATCCAGAGAGCAACCAACAATGCACATGTACTAAATGCAAGCGAGTAAAATACAAAATACGCACAAGCAGTCAGAGTTGAAAGCAAGAATTTTCTTTCAAATATCTGAGGTTATGTGGAGCAGAAAGATTGCACTGAAGAAGCATTTGTATCTCAATTGATGTTTATAATTTCATTTTTCTTTTTCCTGTTTGAATTATAATTTGTTTAGATGACCATACTGGCTACTTCTTTCATCAAATACCATTCATAGTCAAATCAAAAATTAATCATAATCATGAAAGTAATTTCGTGAGATTTTTATTTCCTAATAAGTGCTTGTGAAGGGGCCTTTCTTGCAGGGTTTTGATCATGGATTTAAGTGACGTTTGGTATGGCAGACATGCATAATATATTACTATCACAATACCGTACCAGCATAACATAATATAGCATGGTCTCCAGCACTTCACATCTTTTAATGCCAATGGATGACAAGCATGCTGAGAAGCGGCATGGCTAAACACAGCATGGCAATCGGTCCATGCCATGCCAACATGCAATGTATACCTTGCTTATAGCCTAAATTAACTCTGTGGAGGGCAATTTAAACATACTCAATATTCAGAAGCACAAGTACTTACAAGTAAAGGAATGAATGATATCCAAAAATATGCGTGCCACCCTGCAAAGAGGAACATGAACATTCTGAAGAATAGATCATAAGGCATAAGGATCAAGTTGAAAATCACTATATGAAATTTAACATAAGCAGTAAAAGCATGTAAACGATTTTGTCTGCTATTATACCTCCCTACAATTCCTTAAATCCTTCCTCATTGGTAATTAAGCACATGGACATGAAGAAAATCAGTTTCATGGCAAAAAATAGGGAGAAAAGAGGCAGGATGGATGAAGGAATTCAGGAATGGTAGATGTAGCTAGAAAAAAGCTTTATAGATGTCAGGAAAAAGGAACAAGGTGCAGGTATACACAGATGATACACATGCAAAAGTCAAGTGAAGTAGGCCTAGAAGCAAAACTAAATTATGAATGCTATGAGAATGGATCCTAAAATGGAGACAAAAGGAAAAAATGAACTTGTAGGTCAAAATCCAGATGTTATTAACATGGTAAGATATTCAACATCAACTAGATTTTGTTTGCTAATAGCACAACTTGAACTTCACAAGGATGTCAACAAGGCAATAGATTACTTGTACACATTTCTTCTACAATAACAAAGGTCAATAGTATTATTTGAGGTTGGCTTTTTTAGAAAAAAACTACAAAATAAGCTCATCAGCCCATGGAACAGTAGAAAAAGTACAAAGACCACATTAGTCTTCACCCCTGATTTCATAATAAAATCATTTGTGAAGTTTCATGTAAGGGTTGAACATACCATGAACATCCAGCAACAAGAAAACCATCACAAAAATCCAAAGGTACCAGCTGCAATGAAAGAAAGACTATAAGCAAGAGGATCACATATCCCTTAGAGACATGGAAACTGCTGTTCTCAGTGCCAGATTTAGTACAGATCACAAGTTTAGTCAAAGTTATACCATAACAAATTTTTTTGTGTTCATGCTTATATGTAAGTATTTGCTATATGTAAGTATTTGCTTAAAAAAGATTAGATGTAAGTAAGTTTGCTTGGTAATGATTACCTTATACCAACAACTCGCTTGAAATCATCTTCAAGGGCTCGTACCATGTATTTATAAAAATTAAATTTTGGGTTACTCTTACAGTGAGTCTGAAATAGAGAGGCCAAAGGGTTGAAGTGAACAAAAAGAAAATGAATTCAGCATATTTGGATACACATGCACATAAAAAGCTTTTAACTGCCAACTCATATGCTTACCATGATGAAACCAAGTCTCATTGTAGCGTAATCTGTTATGGTAACAGAGTGAAAGAACTGCTTAACAAAAGAATGCTGAAACAAAACACAAACTTTTAAAGGGATTCTGATGTTTCTTCTTCTATACAACTGATATACTTTCAGGGAAATGAAACAGCTTCGTGTTGGTTCACTGTGAAGTCAACATGTCTAATGTAAATATAAAGAATGCCTTACATACCAACCAACTTAATATTGAAGAATCTTTGTCAAAACCCTTGAAACGTTTCCTGATAAATTCAAACTGATGCACATGGGTGATCTTTTTATGAACTGCACCTGTTATTGTCACGATGTCAATATATATCATACAAAACATAAGTGATGACCTGTGTGGCTCCTGAAAAAGGCTTGGAGTCACTGAATTGTTCGCTTATATGAAATTTGTTTGAACAAAAGCCGGAGTTTGAGATATGCTAATGAGTCCAATCATACCATTTCCAGCCTCTTTTTGTATTGAATCCTCCCAGTGCTTCCATCTTTGAATCTAAGTGATGAGGAGAATGTTATAATTAGATATAATGCAGAAGGAGAAAAATTTTTCGCATATGTAGCAAACAAGCAACAAAACAATTAAAAGATGAAGAGATGCCACCCATCTACCTTGAGACTGCCTATAACCACAGTGATGAGACTAAGTACCACATGTGTTACTGCCAAAACAAAGATAAAGATATGCAATTGATGGATTGCTTCCTGTGATAGTAATGGAACTTTTCCCTAGGAAAAGAAAGAAATCAATAATTTAGAAGTCTGAAACCTGCTTAATAACAATGTCAAATACTCGGTCAAATGAAGCAAAAAGAAATATCTTTCAGGGAGAAGATATGATGGATTTACTCTGAGCAATTAAAATAATATTGTTTTAGCTGAGAAGTAATAGAACTTTTTCTATAAAAAAAAAAGAAAAAAGAACTTTTCAACTAAAAATAATCTATGGATTAAACCGACATCTGAATGGCTCACAAAATTAAAAAGGCATATCTTCCATAATCCATTTCAGAAATTCAATGTATGCAAAAAAAAAAATGTAAACCGGAACCCGATGAAATAATTTGAAATATTTAAGCATAGTTACACTATGGAAGATTTACCAATTTCATTAACAAAATATTAACTGGTTTCTTCCCCCTTTTGGAGATAAAACATGCATTTGGCTAACTGATTACATTCAATACAACAAACACTAAAATCTGTCTGAACTTGACTTCTAATCTCAACCTTTCTAGTATCTCTGTTGATCCAATTATGCAGTAAAGTAAATGAGTTGATAAAGTTTTTCATTCTTTTCACTCCACTTGCCAAAATTACTGTCTTCATTCAAACATTTAAATTGTCAATTAAGTCTCTACATGGTTTTATTTAACACTTCAAACCACCCTGCAAACTCTCCTTATAACTTCCTAGCTTTGGCTCCTGGACGAACCTTTCTTAATCATTGAGATGCGACTGTTCCACCGTCGTCTGAATCCCAGGTGCATCTTGGAAGGCTCTTGTCCCAAGGCCTTTATCCCATAAAATTTAAAACCTTGATCTGTCTCCAAAATTACCTTTTTCTGGCAGTGGGTCGAGTCTCCTCCTCCGCCACCGGCCAGCAGCCGCCGCCCGCTGCCGAGGGCTCCAGCGAAGAATTCGGCCGCGTAGTGGGCGGTCGTTGCAGCCTTCTCTTTATCCTTTAAACTGCAGGGGAGCATGTGGTGGGTGAGGCTCTCCTTGATGCATATCCTCTGGATCGACCCCTGAAACACCGTCAGCAGCAGGGAGATGAACCCCAGCAGCATCAACTCTGCCCAACCCAAACACTCATCATCTCTCAGGTCTAAGCAAATCAAAGCACCGAGAATTTATTCAAGAGATGGAGATTAAGAGAGAGGAGGAAGAAGCACCACCTTCCTTCACCTTCTGAAGAGCATCAAACAGCGGCTTCTGCTTCTTCCGCTTGAGAAACTACAAGCGAGAAGCAAGTTCTTTACGATGAGTATGTTGAAAACAGAGGCAATAGATGGAGAACAATTGAATTTGATTCGGTTCACCTTGCCGAGGTAATGGAGGATGCGCTCGAAGAAGAGGGAGATCAAGACGATAACGGAGCAGACGACGGTGACGATCCACGTTGGGGTGAACTCCAGAGTGAGCTCTGTCTCACCTCCTCCTCCTCCTCCGCCTTCAGCCATCTCTCTCTCACACACACGCTTTTCTTTGAGCCTAGAAGCGTTTTGCGTGTGCGTGTGGGTGTAAAAGAACGTATAGAGGAGGGAGGAAACCTGGTAAAAGCTGAGAACTGCGGAGGATCGTCGGTCGTCTTTAATGGCGATCGGCCAAAATTGACGGCAATCGAATTCAAGAGAGGGAGCAACATTGACGTCATCGCGATCTCTTGAAGGGTCCTCGTTGCTTGCGCCGTCTCGATCGAAGCTGCCGGCCATTGATGGGTACGCGCAATATAACGCGCAGCGCGGAATAAAAAATTAAATTAAATTAAATCCATATTTAATTTTTTAATCGACACGGTGTCCTGTACGAGAACTGGATGTTAAGTCCATCGAATTAATCCTTAAAGTCCGTCGGTTGGACGTCGAGTTGCTTCTTTTTATTTATTTATTTAAGTTAACTAAGAAGTAAACATTGCCTCCGAGGGGTACGACACATTCTCATACGAAGTAACCGTTCATTTCGTTCGCATCATACTGATTATTTGAATCTAATTATGTAATTTTTGAAGGCGACTCTGTGACTATATTTAAGGATGATAAAATTGGATGCAAACATAACTCAAATTTAATACGATATAAATAAATTTACATTGCAATCATGTTAATTAAAAATTATGATGTGTTATGCGTTGATATGTCCATTCAAATATGATATTATGATTTAATTAATATTTTATTAATAATATTTTTAGTCTTAAAATTCTTTAAAAAAATTTTTATATTACTAGATCTAAAAATTATAAGAAAAAAACCTTTAAAATTAAAAAAAAAAGTAAAAACTATGTTGAGTGAGTTGCTAGGTGAGTCATTTTCATTTGTATCAAATGAGTTGTCAAGTAAACCACATCTATTTATATTAAGTAAGTTGTTAAGCGAATTATGCCTATTTGTATTGAACGAGTTGTTAAGTGGGTTATAATTATTTATATTCATATTAATTTAGCATAATTTATTTATTAAATAAATTATTTATATTATATTGTGCTATCTGTTTTATATTTAAACCATATGCATATTAAGTTTTTTTATATAATTAATTAGCCATATTGTGTTCAAGTTAATTCATATATTATTATATTTCAGCTTCCACATAATATGAGTACATTATGGCAACAGAAATTGTCACATCAAACTATGTTGTCTTAGTCCATTTCATAGATTTTCATCCCCTTCGGTGCCATATTAGGAGCTTCAAAGAGTTAATTTCCATTCATATCCTTTTGGGACTTAAATACCATATATTAGTAGGAATAAAAAAATTTGAAAAAGATAAGTAATGCCGCCTCTCTCTAGTCATTCAATCAGATTATCCTTATTTACATGATGATTGGCAATGTTGCCGCCAAGTCACATTCTTCGAACGTCGGAGAACGAAGATCCTTCTCCTCAACAGAGTTCCTGCAAGAAAGTCCCCAAAGATCGATTGCATCGATAGGGACCCTCCAACGATCAACTAAGCGATTCGGAAATAGTGAAGAAAGAACTAATAGAAAATATCTAGAGAGCTTGAGTTCATATCCCTTCCCTCGTTGTGAGTGTAGGTTCTTATACCTATTCGAAGATCCCCTTTTTCGTTCTCGAAAGGTGGCTAATCTCGAGACGTAGCTGTCCGGTAGTAGACAGGTGGCCAGGCTGACAAAGATGGGTCGCAATCGACACTGGACATGTCAGAGGGTCTTGCTCCGCCAGCCACCTGTCAGGCGCGACGTCACAGATGGCAGATGGGCCTAGTCGTGTCAGGCATGCGCCATTACAGGTAGTGGCCACGCATAATTATAGACGGTTAGTGGGCCACGTGGCAGCTGCAGATGGTTAGTGGGCCACGTGGTAGTGTTGGGTGACTCAAGGTAGTGAGGACCTAGAGTCCGAGGCCGAGGGGACTTGGGGTTCGAGGCCAATGGACATGAGGTCCGAGGGTGAGGAGATCCAGAGTCCGAGGCCGAGGGGACCTGGGGCCCAAGGCCGAGGGGACCTGGGGTCCGAGGTTGAGGGGACCCGCAATCAGAGGCCGAGGGGATCCGGAGTCCGAGGCCAAGGGCACCTGGGGCCCGAGGCCGAGGGGTCCGAGTCCGAGGGGACCCATCGTCGGAGGCCAAGGGGATCTTGGGTCCGAGGCCGAGGGAACCTATGGTCGGAGACCGAGGGGATCCGGAGTCTGAGGCCGAGGGGATTCGTAGTCCGAGGCCGAAGGGACCGACAGTCCGAGGCCAAGGGGATTCAAAGTCCGAGGCCGAGGGGACCTGTAGTATGAGGCCGAGGGGATCTAGGGTCCAAGGTTGAGGGGGTCTCGGAGGCCGATGGGGTTTCAAAGTCCGAGGCTAGGGTTCCATCAATTGCTTCTTCCGTCAACTCTAACGCGGCTCGATCAGCTACATCAGATGCTCCCTCGTCCCTAAGACGATGCGGGCCCACTCCCTACCAGGCGAAAGGGGCGAAAGCTCCCAGGTGGATGATCTCGGTGTGTTGCCTACTACGAAGGGGCGTGTGTCCTTGGGGACAGCGATTTCTTAGCGCAAGTGACTTGGTGTTGCAGTGCCATTGCCCCTGCCAACCGTCAGATCTATGGGGATCTGCCTCAAAATGGGAGTGTCCTTTCGGAACCCATGAAAAAGCAATTGCTATTATTGCCTTCATAGTGCTGATGCCACCGATGCTCCGCGATTGGTCGAAGGCGGAGCACTTTACGTACCGAGTGCCTGCTGAGGCGACACCACCTATGGTGGGCATCCGCGTGGCTGGCTAGGCTAGGCGGGATGATTCGAAACTGGTGTAAAGCCAGTGGAAATCTCTGAACCTGACATTCTGCTTCCGAGATCATCTTCTTCCTCGAGCTCTCACCCTATCCGTGTCTTCCCCCGAATCTCACCGTTCTTGCTGCTCTTCCCCCTAATCTAGGTTAGTCCCCCCGATCATCCCGAGCTTCTTCCATGGCCTCCTCTTCGTCCTGGTTTTCTTCCGTCCCTCCTGAGGATCATTTTTCCTTACGACAACAGACTTTACCTTCTCCTCCACCTTCCTGGTCCTCCTCCTCTCCTTCCTTCGAGGACCATGTTCCTCTATCCCAGCGGTGGATCGCCAGCTGGGCTCCCACTAGGGGTCACTTGGCGGCCGTCGGTGCCTCATCGAGGATGGGGGCGAAATCTCCGTAAGAGACCTCCTCCACCGTAATGAGCCAAGAGTTAGCCAACATTAGGACCCATTACCAGATCCCGAGTAGCGTCCGACTGTTCTTCCCTACCCCCGACGATAGGATAGTCTCCTCCCGGCCTGGTAGAGTTGTCGTCTACGAGGTGTCCCTTAGGATAGGTCTCTGCCTGCCCTACCATTCCTTCTTCAACAATCTCCTTGATTGATACTCCATGATGCCTGTGCAATTAGTTTTGAATTCCATTCGGACCATCTGCGGTTTCATAGTGCTATATCATTTTTAGGGCATAGAAGCCAGGGTTTCTCTTTTTCGCTACCTCTACACCCTCCGCCAATTGTCGGGTTGGTGGCAATTCTAGCCTAGGCCCCGCTGAACCCTTCAATTAGGTTTGCCTTTATCCGTTAAGGGGTGGAAAACCCGCTTCTTTTTTGCTGATCTCGATGGGGTGTGGCCGAGGTGAGGAGACCCGGACACGAGGCCAAACATGGACCAGTCAGTGGCCCCGAGAGATAAGGAGGTGCTCGGGAAGCTACTAACTATCGTGGTCCCATGCTGCAACTAACTCCTATCGAAGGAGAACCTCTGGCTCGTGGGCATCTCCTCGAGCGGCGATGAGCAGCTGCATGCCCTCCTGATCTTCGATTTGCTTCTTCTTCTTTTCTTTATTCTCACCTCAGACACTGACTTGTGCAATTATGAAGATTCCGATCCACGTAGCAAAGAGGCCGGTGGTGAAGAGGAAGAGAGCCCTCGAGGGCGCCGAGGGGCTGAGTGGGAGGTAGCGGACCTGAGCTCTGAGCCCCCAGCACGGCCCCCCCTCCTGCGGAGTGCAAGTCCCAGGGGGACCGAGCGCCTAGCCCTGCAATCAACCTTACGACCGATACTCCCTCGAAGGGGGTGAGAGTTGAGGCGTTCACCGCGCCGATGGAGCCCACCATCTCGGCCATCGAACCGGTGCAGACGAAAGTGGAGCCGGGCTCAGACGAGGGTTCATCCATGGGGGAACGAATGAGTGAGGACCACCCAACGGTAGTGGGGCCGCTAGTGGAGGAGATGTCATCAGCCTTCGGCTCGGCACCTGCAGCACCCGGGCCGGCCGAGGCCGCAGAGGGAGACGAGGCCGAGGTGATCCCCTCCCGGCCCTCAGTAATGAACTACAGTCGTCGAGCAAAGCAAGTCATCTCCCAGATCTATCTGCCCGAGTTCCAGGGGGTGCTCCATCAACAGGGGGCTCGGCCTTCTTCAAAGAGGCCTTCGTGGCCCACATTTGGGTAAGTGCTACCTTACATGAATTTATGATTTTTATCTTAACTATCTTGTGCTGACTCATCTTTGATGCAGTCGATGAACTCGCTAGTTGCCATGAGGGAGGTTCTCGACCAGGGAGAGGCCATTCTCCGCTAGGCCCAACAGGAGGCTGCCAATGCCCGAGCCTAAGCCGAGAGGGCAGAGGAAGCCCTGGAGGTGACGCGACCGATCGGGCTGCAGAACTCAAGGAGGTCGATTGGCAGGTGGCCGCCAAGGCTGAGAATGCCCGGGTGGCCATGGAACAGCTGGGGGCCGCTATGGGGGTCATCACCATCAGAGACTTTTGAATTGATGCCCTCTTTATCGAAGTGAAAGTGGCAAAGGATAGGGCCGAGAACGCGAAGGAAGTGGTGAGGATGGCCGACACCCAAGCAGTGAAGGGGGAGGCCACAGTCCAAAGGGTGGAAGAAGCGGTCGCCACCACTAAAGAGAGGGCTGCGACTGCCGAGGTGAGGGTAGCAGCCACCGAGAGGAGGTCCGTCGAAGTAGTGGATGACTTCCGAAAGTCTACCAGCTTCGCAGATGAGCTGGCCAAGGCCTCTGCCAACCTTTACCTCTAGGGTTTCCAGGATGGTAAGGAGAAGGTGGCCAAGGCCTTCGACCTCCCCAGTGTCGAGGGTATTGAGCCAGATGAGGAGCCCGAGGGGTCGTCTGTGGCACCGAGGGCAACTAATGATAAGTCTGCGCCGGCCGAGCCCTGATTACTTGTATTTCTGTCTCTTTTCTTTTTATATTAAAGTCTGACTTGGTCAGCATTTTATAAACATTCAAAGTAATGAAATTGTCTTTCTTTGAAATCTGTCTTCGAAGGCTTTGAGTACTTAGCTTAAATTAGTTCACTTTCCCACACAGCTTACCGTCGTAGGACCCTTGATAGGGTTGTGTCGGCCCTGGTGGGTCATCGTGTTTGTCTGCTCACCACGAGCAAGTCCATGACTTAGTTGCTACATAGGATCGAATCCTTGTTGGGTGCTGAGGCTGGCCTCGGAGCTTCCCTATGTGAAAACCAAAGTTCGACATCGAGGTGTGAGTCTCATGATGAGCTTGTAGCGTCGATCAGTCATCCGGACTTCAAGGCTGGCCGAGGTTGGGTTTTGGTGCTGAGCTGGCCTCGGGCTTTCAGTGTCGACTGGAGTCAGGCTTTGATGCCGAGTTAGCCTCGGGCTTTCACTACCGATCGAAGTCGGGCTTTGGTGCCGAGCTGGCCTCGAGCTTTCAGTGTCGACCAGAGTCGGGCTTTGGTGCCGAGCTGGCTCGGGCTTTCAGTGCCGATTGGAGTCGGGCTTCGGTGCCAAGTTGGCCTCAGGCTTTCAGTGTCGATTGAAGTCGGGCTTCAGTGCCAAGCTGGCCTCGGGCTTTCAGTGCCGAATGGAGTCAGGCTTTGGTGCCGAGCTAGCCTTGGGCTTTCAATACTGACTGAAGTCGGGCTTTGGTGCCGAGCTGGCCTCGGGCTTTCAGTGCCGATAGGAGTCGGGCTGTGGTGCCGAGCTGGCCTCGGACTTTTAGTGTCGACCAAAGTTGAGCTTTGGTGTCGAGCTAGCCTTGGGCTTTCAATGCCTACCAGAGTCGGGCTTTGGTGCCGAGCTAGCCTTCGGCTTTCAGTGCTGACCAGAGTCGGGCTTTGGTGCTGAGCTGGCCTCGAGCTTTCAGTGCCGATCGGAGTCGGACTTTGATGTCGAGCTAGCCTCGGGCTTTTAGTGTCAATCGGAGTCGGGCTTTGGTGCTGAGCTGGCCTCGGGCTTTTAGTGCCAATCGAAGTTGAGCTTTGGTGCCGAGCTGGCCTCGGGCTTTCAGTGCCGACCGGAGTCGGGCTTTGGTGCCGAGCTGGCCTCGGGCTTTCAGTGTCAATCGGAGTTGGGCTTTCGTGCCGAGCTGGCCTCGGATTTTCAGTGCCAATCGAAGTCGAGCTTTGGTGCCGAACTGGCCTCGGGCTTTCAATGCCAACCAGAGTCGGGCTTTGGTGTCGAGCTGGCCTCGGGCTTTCAGTGCCGACCGGAGTTGGGCTTTGGTGCTGAGCTGGCCTCGGGCTTTCAGTGCCGACCAGAGTCGGACTTTGGTGCCGAGCTGGCCTCGGGCTTTCAGTGTCAATCGGAGTCGGGCTTTGGTGCTGAGCTGGCCTCGGGCTTTCAGTGCCAATTGAAGTCGAGCTTTGGTGTCGAGCTGGCCTCGGGTTTTCAATGCCAACCAGAGTCAGGCTTTGGTGTCAAACTGGCCTCGGGCTTTCAGTGCCGACCAGAGTCGGGCTTGGTGTCGAGCTAGCCTCAGGCTTTCAGTGCCGAACGGAGTCGGGCTTTGGTGCCGAGCTGGCCTTGGGCTTTTAGTGCCGATTGAAGTTGGGCTTTGGTGCCGAGCTTGCCTCGGGCTTTCAGTGCCGACCGGAGTCGGTCTTTGGCTAAAAAGATGAGTTACTCGAACATATTTTTATTAGTCGAGAGTATGAAATAGGCAAATCCAAAAGAATATAAACGCTTCATAACCCAATGTTATAGTGTGCATTGCTGGTAGTATCGACGAAGGTTGTTAGAATTCCAGGTTCGAGGAAGCGACTTTCCATCAAGTCCTTCAATTCGATATGCTCCATGGAGGAGGGCCTCGGTGACCTGATAGGGTCCTTCCCAGTTCGGTGACAGCTTGCCTCCTTTCGTCGGCTTCGAGACCTCGGCCCGCCTGAGGACTAGGTCCCCTGACAGGAACATCCTGGGGCGAACAAGAGCATTGTAGTACCTAGCAGTTTGCTGTCTATAGGCAGCCATCCTGAGCCGCGCCCTGTCATGCACCTCCTCCTCGAGGTCAAGGTTGGCTCGTAGCTGACTCGGGTTGTCCTCCCCATTATAAGACTCCGTTCGGGGACTCGGGATGCTAATCTCCACAGAGATGATAGCCTTAGACTCGAAAACAAGGCTGAAAGAGGTCTTCTCGGTAGGAGCCTACAGCATCATTTGATAGACCCATAGCACGTTGGGAAGTTCCTCCACCCATCTCCCTTTGAAGTTGTTCAACCGCACCCTAAGCCCCTGGAGGATAGTGCGGTTCATCACCTCGGCCATCCGTTGGTCTGAGGGTCGACAGAGGTGAACCGCTGATGGATGCCCAACTCCGTGCAGAATCCTCTGAAGCGAGCATTGTCGAATTGCCAGCCATTGTTGGTGACGAGGGTATATGGCAATCTGAACCGGCAGATTATGGATTTCCAGAAAAAGGATCTCACCTTGCTCTCGGTGATCTTAGCCAGCGCCTCTGCCTAAACCCATTTGGTGAAGTGGTCGACGGAAACTAGCAAGAACCTACGCTAACCGAAGGCCAGAGGAAATGGTCCAAGGATGTCCATTCCCCACTGAGCAAAGGGCCATGGGGCTATCAGGGGGTTCAGCTGAGAGGTTGGCTACCATTGAATGTTAGCATGTCGCTGACAGCTGCCGCACCTTCAAACTAGCTTGAAGGCATCTTTTCTCATCGTGAGCCAGTAATACCCCTAGCATAGAGCCTTGTATGCCAGCACTCTGCCCCCCAAGTGACTCCCACATATTCTCTCATGAATCTCTCGGAGGATGTAATCGGCTTCCACAGGGCCAACGCACTTAAGGACTAGGTATGAGAAAGACCTTCGGTATAGCTGTCCATCAATATCAGGAATTTGGAAGCTCACCGCTTGAGCAGCCTGGCCTTCATCGGATCCTCGGGGAGGGAACCATCAGTGAGGTATCGAACGTAAGCATCCATCCAAGTGGGCTCCTGGGTGACTGGCAGGACCTCCTCAATGCTTAAGACCTCCAGACGCTCTACGTAGGTCCTTCCCAGAGCCCCATCGGCTGAAGTGGCCAAACGGGACAATGCATCAGCCCTGGCATTCTCACCCCTGGGAATGTAACTGACATGAAAATAAACAAATAGGGAGGCTTGGGACTGGGACCTTACTCAGATAACGGGACATGATGGGATCTTGGGCCTCATACTCTCCAGCAACTTATTCGAAGACGAGTTGAGAGTTGGTGAAGGCTCTGAGATGCTTTGCTCCGAGCTCCTTGGCCAGCTTCATTCCTGCTAATAGGGCTTCATACTCTGCTTGGTTGTTGATGGCGAAGAAAAGAAAATGGAGGGCGTACTCCATTGCCTCTCCTCCGGGCTTGCCAGGATGAGTCCGGCCACACTCCCCTGGGAGTTAGACACGCCATCCACGTAGAGGATCCAGTCCTTCGCTCCAGTCTCGGTCATCGTGTCTGAGGACACCAAGTGGGGCTCTTCTGGTTGCTCTTCAGTCCACGTGCACTCGATCAGGAAGTCAGCTAACACTTGAAACTTTATCGCTATCCTTCGCCGAAAGGACAAGTCGAACTCCCGCAACTTAATGGCCCACTTCGCCAGCTGGCCGAAGGTATAGGACAGGACAAAATCATCCTGAGTGGTTGGTCTGTAAGCACCACAATAGGGTGGGCTTGGAAGTAAGCCTGAAACGCTGAGCGAAGACGATTATAGCAAAGATGATTTTTGGTTATGAAATACCTGGTCTCCGTGTCATGAAGCACCTTGCTGGTGTAATAAATTAGCCTCTTGGTCCCATCAACATCCATGCAAACGAGCACAGAGCTGACGGCCTCGGGGGAAGCCGCGAGATAGAGGGAAAGATCCTCCCAGTCGCATGGTTTGGATAGCAACAGTGGGTGGACAGGAACTCCTTTAGCTCCTCGAATGCTTTCTGATACTCCTTTGTCCACTCGAAGCATTTACTTTATGTAGCGCCTTGAAGAAAGGCAGGCATCTCTCTACTGACTTAGACAGGAAACAACTCAGAGCAGCCACTCTCTCGATCAAGCGCTGCACCTTCTTATTGTTAGCTCAGGGCCTCATGTCAAGGATGGCTCGGATCTTGTCAGGGTTTACCTCGATCCCCTGACATGTCACTATGAAGCCTAGGAACTTGCCTGCTGTAACTCCGAAAGCGTACTTATGGAGATTCAGCCTCATCTAGAACCAACGAAGATTGCTAAAGGTCTCCACTAGGTCGGTAACATGGTCAGCGGCACGGATACTTTTGGTTAGCATGTCGTCCACGTATACCTCCATGTTGCATCGGATCTGGTCCTTAAAAACCTTATTCATTAGCCTTTGATATGTGGCTCCAACATTCTTTAGTCCGAAGGGTATTATCTTGTAGTAATATACCCTTCTCGGTCACAAATGAAGTAGCCTCCTCGTTCGCTGGGTCCATTTGATTTGGTTATACCCCGAGAAGGCATCCATAAAGCTGAGGGTCTCGTGGCCAGATGTTGCGTCCACTAGTTGGTCGATCCGAGGCAATGGGAAGCTATCCTTAGGGCACGCCTTGTTAAGATCGTGAAGTCAATACACATCTTCTAGCTCCCGCTGGCTTTACGAACCATCACCACATTGGCCAGCCTATCGGGATAGTGGACCTTCCGGATGTGATCGGCGATCACCAGCTTGCGGACCTCCTCGTCAATGGCCTTCTACCGATCGAGGGCAAAGCTCTTCTTCTTCTACCGGACATACCAACATCTTAGATTAATATTGAGCTGATGGATAATTACCTCCCCGGGTATACCCGGCATGTCGGACGCCGACCAAGCGAAAATATCAGCATTGGCCCGCAAAAAAGCAAAAAGCTGGTCTCATGCCTCCTCGGGGAGAAGGGCCCCGATCTGGATTGTCCTCGTCGGATCCTCCCCAGCGAAAAGGTCAGCAGATGCTAGGCTGGCTCCCTCCTCCTCTCCAAATCTTGGGGGTTGAGCAACTCAGGTACTGGTGCGGCCATCACCCCCTAAGGGCTGGGGGCCGTATGGTAACAGAGTGGTATTGGGTTTCGCTCTCCACGCATCACATCGACTCCCTCACTGGTGGAAAACCTCACGAGCAGTCTCTTGGTGGAGATGAGCATCTAAGAGGTTCAGACCGGGTCTCCCGAGGATGGCGTTGTAGGCCAGGGGAACTCGGACAACCAGAAAGTTCATGAAGACCATGCTTTGACACGATGATGTTCTGGCCATGACTGGAAGAGTGATCTCTCCCTCAACCCTTATGGAGTCTCCAATGAAGCCCATTAGAGGTGTGGTTACAGGCCGAAGGGAGCTAGGGGACAAGTCCATTCGAACAAAGGCATCATAACTAAGAACATCAACCGAACTTTCACTGTCAACCAAGATTCTCTTTACAGGGTATTTCGCAATCATCATTGACACGACGACGCTGTCATCATTACTATTAACCATTCCCTCTAGATTCCTTTTAAAGAAGAGAATTACAAAATCTAGTCCCTCATCCCCCGTGGCCTCTTGGAGGCACTGCCTGCCCTCTAAAAATCATGGCCATAATCTTCTTGGTTGGAGTGTTATCGATGCTAACCTGAGGAGGCGGAGGTGCCGACGGGCCGGGCGCACTCGAGTTCCCCCTTTGGACGAACTTTCCCAGGTGGCCACGCTGGATGAGGTCTTCAATCACCTTCTTTAGCTGGCGACAGTCTTCAGTGTCATGGCCATGGTCCCGATGGAAATGGCAGTAGAAATTTTTATTGTGGGGGGTCCCTTGCTTCATGGGAGGAGGGTGTTAGAGATATGACTCGCCCTTGATTTCCATCATGATGTGGAAGATCAGGGCGAGCAGGAGGGTGAAGCGTCCCTCCCTGGGGGTGAGCGCTTATGGTCGGTTGTCCAGTCGGTAGGGAGGCTTAGGCCTCCTGGGTCGAGCCTTAGCAGGCTCGGGATGGGCTTGCTTCTTGCTGGAACCCCCGTTTGCCTCGCGCCAGAAAAAGTCAGCCTCATCAGCGCGGATATACTTCTGTGCCCGACTTACAGTTTGACGTAAGAACTGGAGGGCTTCTTGTCGAGGGAGTAGGCGAAGCAGGATGGGCGGAGCCCTCGCTTCAGGGCCAGAGGGGCCACCGAGTCCTCGAGGTTGTAGACCTTGAGAGTAGCTTCCTTGAACCGAGCGACGAAGTCCCTCAGTGACTCACCGCTCCTTTGTTGGATGGCGAACAAACTATCTGCCATCCACGGAATCTTTCGGCATGCCTCGAAGTGTGCCAAAAAGGCCCTCTCCAGTTGCCAGAAGGAGTTGATGCTACGCAGCGGCAACGGGAGTACCATGCTCGGGCTGCCTTCCTCAGGGTGGCGGGGAAGGCGATGAAGAGAAGGGAGTCGGTCGCTTTCTGGACTGCATGAAGACCTTGTAACTCTCCAGATGGTCCAGGGGATCGGTGGTGCCATCAAACGGGTCCAGCTGAGGGAGGCAGAACCAAATCGAGATGGCTCCTCCATGATGCGGCGGGACATCGATGGATGGCTATCGTAATCCTCCTCCAGCGGGTTGGTGATCCTATGGTTGAGCTCTTTCAGCCGCTAGTTGTACTCGTCTAGTCATCGCTTGGTTCGGCGAGTGATTCGGCCGTCGAAGGATCCCTCCCTCGAAGATCCCGAGGATGGAGAGGGGTGGCATCGATGTGGATGTGTGCACTCCATATCCCTTCTATGCCGCTGCTTAGGAGAAGCGCTGGCATGGTGAGAAGGGGACCGAGGCCTTTTGGAGGCCTCTCGGCGATGATGCCTGGGCAAGGCACGGCGATGGTGGACCTTCCAAAGGGGAGACCTCCCTTGGTGGACTATTGGCTGGGCTGGACCATCCCCAGGACCGATGAGAGTGGTTCCGAGTGCCATTGCGCGGTTGCTGGTTGCTGCTACAGCACCTGAACCACCGCCACAAGTGACTGAACTTGCATGGTCAGGGCGGCGATCCGATCATCTTGCCACGGTGGGTGGCGATGACCGTGCAGGAACACCGGCCTAGGGAGCGAGGGGACCAACCTCTAGTAGCTCAGCTCCCTGGCAATGCCCTCTAGTGCAGCTGGTGGAAACCTCCTGTGCACATGTCACCACCATCCTCTCGACTGCTCAAGGAAGAAGAGTCTGTAGCTAGATGGTTTGAAGCTTACTGCCTTTCTCCTCTCCCCTACCTAGCGCACCAATCTATTGCCGCCAAGTCATGTTCCTCGAACACCGAGAAACGAGATCCTCCTCCTCAATGGAGTTCCTGCAAGAAAGTCCCTAGAGATCAGTTGCACCGGTGAGGACCTTCCGACGATCAAGTAAGCGACTCGGGAACAGTGAAGAAAGAACTAATGAAAATAGCTAGAAACCTTGAGTTCAGATCTCTTCCCTCGTTGTGAGTGTAGGTTCTTATACCTGTTTGAAGATCTCCTTTCCCGCTCTTGGAAGGTGGCTAATCCCGAGATGTAGCTGTTTGGTAGTAGACAAGTGGCCAGACTAACAAAGACAGATTGCAACCGACACTAGGTATGTCAGAGGTGTCTTGCCCCGCCATCCACCTACCAGACGCATCACCATAGGTGGCAGATAGGCCTAGTCATGTCAGGCGTGTGCCGTTACAGGTAGTGGCCATGCGCAATTACATATGGTTAGTGGACCATGGCAGTTGCATAGTTAGTGGGCCACGTGGTAGTATCGAGCAACTCGAGGTAGTGGGGACCTAGAGTCCGAGGCCAAGGGACTTGGGGTCCGAGGCCGAGGGGATATGAGGTCTGAGGCCGAGGGGACCCGCAGTCGGAGGCCGAGGGATCCAGAGTCCAAGGTTGAGGGGATCTGAGGCCCGAGGCGAGGGGACCTGAGGTCCAAGGCTGAGGAGACTTGGGGTTCGAGGCCAAGGGACATGGGGTCCGAGGTCGAGGGGACCCGCAGTCGGAGACCGAGGGGATCTGGAGTCTGAGGCCGAGGGGACCCGCAGTCTGAGGCTGAGGGGACGTAGGGTCCGAGGCCGAAGGGACCTGGGGTCCGAGGCCAAGGGGACCTAGGGTCCGAAGCCGAGGGAATCCGGGGTCCAAGGCCGAGGGGGCTCAGAGTCCAAGGCTGGGTTCTATCAGTTGCTTCTTCTGTCAACTCTAATATGGCTCGATCAGCCATATCAGGTGATTTACATGTCATACAACGGATAGGTGGTAATAGCAAGTGAGAGTTTAAGTCCCTTTCCATCAATTGCCACCGACAAAATTGGTGGAATGAGCAGTAAAAAGATGGTGACTTTTAACCAGATTTTATGATACTTTTGTTAATTTATAAAATAGTGTTATAAATGACAACTTCAAGAATATATGGCTATTAATAGAATATAAAAATCGTATTGAAGGGTTTGAATTTGAGACCTATTTCTAAAAAATATGATAATCAAACCTTTATTTTATTCTATCAATTGTGCCTCTGAATATAAATAAATATATTTTACTTGAGTTCTGAATTCTTAATGAAAATATTTTGAAAATTATAAATGCATGACAACAACTGGATAAATCAAATCATCTAAGTCCATATAAAATTTGATGTGTGAAGCAAATTATTTATTGCCTAGCATTTATTGATTTTCTTTTTTTTATTTTAATTCTTCTCGCTTTTGAAAGGATGAAAGAGAAGGATCATATGAGGTTCCACTCATATTCTAATCCTAAAATCTCTTCAAAGAATAGGTGATCAAGCTATCCCTCCTCCTGCAAAAATAATAACGATAATAATATTTTTTATTATATAACAATGTTTGGTCCTCTTCTTTTTTTTTTCTTTGAAGAATAGGTTCTCAAAGTATTGGAGGTAGGCCATGCTTTTTCTCAAAGAATTAAATTTTTTTTTCTTTTTTGCAATGTATATGACAATAATTTGGCCCCTCCTAAAATTTTGATGTGCTCCTCTTTTCTCTCCTTAAATATTTTAATTTATTATGCAATTTCTTTATTTATTTCTAAATATCTCCTAATAGTTTGTTATAATAGAAAAAAAAAGTAAAAACTCTTAGATTTTACAAGTCATGAAATCTATCATTAATAAGTTTTTTTTTCTTTTTTTCTAAATAGCAAAGGAATGCATAAGTGTTTGAGCTTTTGCCTTCTTAAATTTCTATACGGTTTTTTCCTTCAATTTTTGCTTTTAGAATAAGTTCATATTAGAATGCTATTTCTCTCCTTTTAAATATTACTTTAATCAATTTGTTGTGAGGCATGACCGGGAACTATATATTAAAAGAAAAAGATTTACTACTTTTTTTTATATAGTTATAAACTTAAAGTTAAGAAAAAATTCAAAATCTAGATTTTGATGATTAATTATCACCTTGCTAATTTTTCATTGCCTCCAATCTCGTCAAGAGACTGGGTAAGATATCGCTTGGTATTCTGAAAGGTCACATCTATAAAGAATTCAACAGAAGTTTAGAATTGCCCATGGTTTGTTTAATTGAATAAGCTACCGAGGAAATGTCTATGTGCATCATCTTCTGTACATGAAGGTGCACATCGGACATGCATATTAGTCACACATTTGTGCAAATGCATATGCCACGATTCATTAAGTCGCGATGCATCCCATATGCGTATCGAGTATGCGAGCAATGCACGTATCTGATGTTCGTCTTTATGCATCAAAAATAGTGCACAAAGACTTTTCCAAGCCACCGAATGTAGCTCTTGTAATGCTAGAGGTATTGGTAGTTGGTCATGATCACCATGGCATGGAGATTGGAGTGTTCAATGTGGAGTTTGATACCAGAAAATTAACATCTTTTTTATTATTATTAAAAAATTTACAAAGCCCAATTTATATGTTGATCCTAAAAGAAATAAATAAATAAAATATTAAAAATTTTATTTTGACATGCAAAGATCTTCGTCCATATCCAATGTGATATCAAATTCTTTTTTAAAAATCAATATTATAATTTTTAAGGATAGATTTGATCTTTTACTTATTAGCTTAGCATTATTAAAGTGTTAATGAATAAAATGAATAGTTGTGTACCAAAAAAATTTTGGGTCTTTGAGGAAAAGATCTTTTGAAGCCAATTCATATATATATATATCATCAAAGCCAAGGGAGTCCTGTTGTAATTTTTTCTTCTTCTCATTGTTTTAAAAAAAAAGCTATAGAGATCTTAGTGTGTATGCATCAATGGTATGTACATGTCAAAAGTTCTCTTGTCATGTAGAAAAGATGGGTGGTATACAATTCAAGAATTGATATGATATGCAAGATTTAATTGAGTATGAATTTACCAAGCCAACTAAAATACCATAATTGCGTTTGCCTTAGCATTTTTCCATTGAATTGCATGATAGCTTGTAATATAGCACGCATAGCTTATACTAGTTAAGCTATAATAATATTAAAACTCAAGGGTAACCTAGCCATGCATAGATTTTAACTTTTGAGTTTTAACTTATCGAACCCTCGTTGAAAGAAAGATTAAGAGCATGTTTAGATTGGCAGTTGGCTTCAATTGTTTGTCAATAACCATATAAAGATATTTTAACAACCCATCTAAATAGGATCTAAGATGGTACTATAATAATGAATGATACTAATAGGTAAGACCTAAAGAACTCATTTGTCTTTTAAAAACTCTTTCTTTTTGCTTTCGCTGCAACTCTTCATATTTGAGAGGCTTGCAACATTAAGAGTTTTTAATACTAACTAAGGTTGCCTATCCATCGCTGATTTAGTTTTATAAAGATTGCTCACTATTATCTCTTTATTTAAAAGTTAATACCATTAAATAATTTTTCTTTAGATAGCAGAGATTTGCCACGCTAAATGAGGCTACAATTAAACATTAGAAAATAGAACCTACTTGATGTTGACATTTGATCTTTAGCTGGTGTTATATATTTTTTAAATATTATTTAAAAATAAATAAAATATTTTTAAAGGATTATAATGATGATGACGGTGATGGCGTGCATTCCACATCCCAATAAGTCAATTATTACGGTAACAACAACAATCACAGCTAGGGTTCATACCTCAACAAGTCAATTAAGGACTTCATTCATCTAATGAAGCCATCTTGTCGTTTAGCTTGGTCATTATTATGCTTATTTTAATAGGTTCCTTGCTTATTAAGCAAGTTCTTTTCTTTTACACTAACTAAAAAAATAGAGGGAGGGGATAAAAAGATAGACGGTTTGTGATAAGTGTGATTAATTACATAAAGAAATGATGTGGCAATCTGCAATTGGATTGTGATTACTGCTTTGTTGGAAAAGTTTGCTGACAAAAGGAGTCTTCGAAACATAAAAAATGAGGGCTTACATGGGCCGGCCTTCATGCATGTCCTTACGTTGCTGGGCCAGGCCTATTAATTATTTGGCAGACTGTTGGCCCAACCATGGCCCATCTACATCCCTATGAGCCGAAAAGAGAATTAGTTTAATTATGTTATGGTTCTAATCTTATTATTGATTAGAACTCCTTCAACATGTTATTCTCTCATCTTTTTTACCAATTATATCTAAATATTTATTTTATTATTTATTTTAATATATTCTTATTTTAATATCTTTAAGTATATCAGTAAATATTTTAAATATCATAATTGATAAATTTAAGAGAAACCATTTACTTTGATAGAATTAAAAACTTTTAAATAAAAACTTAAGTGTTCATTAATTCTTTCTAATCAGGTTTAAATTTTTTAATAGCTCTACATTGACAATCATTAGATTTTATTTGTAAAATAATGGTTAGATGCTTAACTTAAAATTCAAACATATTTCAATTTAATCTTATCTTAAACCTCAATCTTTTGGACTCCATAAATTTAAATGACTCATTAGATCCAATTTTTTATATATACATATATAGATCTAATTTGACCCATTTCAACTTGACTAGCAAATGAATTGGGTCCCTATTCATAATCCAAACCCAAATATAAAATTTGAATTGAATTGGGATCAAGCATCATCTGGCTTGATTAATCTAATTTAATCTAAACTGACTTATTTGTAGTCTTAGGAACATTGATGTATTTTTGGCCTAAATTTAAAATTTGTTTTGAAATCAAGGTGGCCTTTGGATAAGCCGTCATCAAGTCTAGTTATTCTTGAACAAAATTAGCTAGAAATCATAAACACATGACTCCTTGACTAAACATGTATAAATAGAAGCTAACTATATTTTTAACTCTTAAACTTAAAAAATATTATTTTTATTTAAAAATTTAAAAATTTATAAAATTAATAAATTTTATTTTTTTAATTTTTTTTTAGTTTCTACCATTAAGAAATTTATTGACTTGTTACCTGCATAGCCGTAGTTGGTTTTGCCCCCCCCCCCCCCAAAACCTCCCCTCTCTCTCTCTCTCTCTTTTTTTTCCTTCTCCCTCCGACCCTTTCCCTACCCTCAATCATGTAGGCCCCCCCTCCTCCGGCCCTTCCCCAATCTCCCCTCACCCCCAACCTTAGTCACCATTGCTACTGCTTCCATTTCCTCTCTTTCTTTTTCCCTTCTTTCCTCTTTCTCTCTCTTTTTCTCATTTTTCTTGTCATTTAGGCACCAAACAACAAGCAAACTCGAGCTGCATCCTCTTTCTCTTTCTTCTTCTCTCTTTTTTTTTTTTTCCTTTTTTTCGATCTCATCGAAGGTTCATCGACTGGATAGCAAGTAGAAGTGAGGGGCGACGATATTCCATCCTAGTCGAGCTCACCTTTACCTATATAAGCCATGTACATTGCTAACTCAGTAAATTTCTTACGATGAATTGCCAACTCAGCAAATTTGTCATGATCTCTCTCCTATTGTAATGATAAAGATTAAATAAAAATAAAATAAAAAATAAAATTAATTTTATAACTTTTAAGGTTGAAGGTTAAAGTGATACCTTAAGTTCAATTATTAAAAATATAATTTATTTTTAAAAAATTATAAACTAGAATTTGGCCTTAGATGGTCACGAGAGACTCATAATTTGGACTCATCCAAAATAGTTGTCGAACCACAATTTTTTTGACACTGTCAGGAATTCGGTGCAGACACAAAAGCTGACATTTTAGACTTCGTTCCTTCTGATGGCTACCGGGGTCCATGTGGGCTCATCCCACTTTCTTATTAAACACGCGTAGGTTTTCTATTTGCTGGAAAGGTCTGTACCCTGTTGTAAAATGAACAGCTAACACAACCGGACTTCTTGGAGCAGCGTCGGCCGGCACCCAATTAAAAAAGACACGTGTAAGACGTCAATTGGATGGATCACTATAGTGGAGCAGAAACAGAACGTCGTGACGTGGCAGACATCGGCTGGATCATGGAAAATCCAACACAAATCGCATAAAATAATTGCCCCGCTTCCATGAACAACAAAAGGTCGCAGTAATAAGGCGGCCCCTTTCAAGAAGGAAGGAGAAAATAGTGGGGAGAGAGAGTGAGAGAGAGAGAGAGAGAGAGAGGATGGAGGTGGGATTCTTGGGGCTAGGCATCATGGGGAAGGCAATGGCCGTCAACCTCCTTCGAAACGGATTCCGTGTCACCGTCTGGAACCGGACTCTCTCCAAGGTCTCTCGCCACTAATTTTTTCCATTTCTTAATTTCCGGCATTTGATTTCGTGTATAGAATGTTTTTTGGATTCTATTGTTGTTGTATTCTAACAAGATCATGGATTGGTGGTTTTATGTGAACTCATGGGATGAATTTTAGGTCTTTTTATGGGTAATTTGATCTGATGTTTTCTTGATTGCTTATACTTAATTTTAGCTGTGTTTATTGGTTGTTCAACGAGGATATGTGGACATTTAGATGTGGTCGGAGTCTTAGATTTTAAGTTTTCAGAAGAATCCATATGGAATGTCTTGTTAAATCCCTTCAGGCACTCAGTGCCTAGTGTCTCACTTAAAAAGAAAACGTATATGGAACGGAACATGCATTAAGTGGAACGACATAGGAAGCTTGAAGTAGCTTCCTACGGTTGTGGATTTTCCTCATTTTGCTGCCATAAACAGGCATAGAAATTGGCAGAGTTTGATTCTTTTGCTTGATGATTCTAACCAATCAGCATGTACTACTGGGTTTAAAAATGACTTCATAGTATTGTTGCTCTTTATGACACTTGATGGCATTCCAGATCATCAAATTATATATGAGGTCATGGCTGTTACATGTCTACTTGTAACACTTCTAAATAAAGGTTCGCTGATGTAATTTTTCATAAGGTTTTTTCCATAAAGAAAAACGTTCACACAAAGCACCTGTAAAGTATGTGATCCCATGTCAATTTTTTGACAGGTTCTCAGGTTGAACTCTTCTTGTGGAGCTATATATATATATATATATTCCAAGCGGTTACTTGACAGTACTAGACAATGGATAATTGATGCATGTCATGTGTTCTAGTAACACCGCTTCATTGTGATATTCTTCTTGTGGAGTCATGTGTGTGTGTGGTTGTGTGTCGTGTTCATGCATGCGTGCTTGCTTGCTGGTTCATAATAGCTTAACCTTTTGGGTTCAAGCGGTTGCTTGACACTACTAGACAATGGTTGATTGATGCACGCCGCATGTTCTAGCAACACGAATTCATTAAGATATTTTCCAAGGGCAGACATGCCTGGAGCATCTGATTGGCTTTACACACGTCTTGTTGGTGCTAGTTGTCTCTTGTTTTCTTTTAGATTTATTGTAGCTGTCATGCTGTTCATGGAAGACAATATGCTAGTGTAGCATGGACTATTGCACATGCACATGAGAATTGTATTACTTGACAAGATAGAAAAAGGAGGGATATGAGGATATGTAGGATAAGATATAATTTTAACTTAATTACGTATTTTATTCTTTAAAATATTTTTAGTATTAAAATGAAATATTAAAAGTTACCATTTGTTAAGGTTTTACTATGCATATGTTTCTCATCCAACCTTCCTAGCTAACTTAAAAATTTATAAAACATTGCATTTTGCAAAGTTATTTCTACATCTGTATTCTTGACAGACTATTAAAAAGAACAAATGCTCACTTCTAATTCCTTGTGTGTGTGTGTGTTTTTTTTTTTTTTGGGGGGGGGGGGGGGGGGGGGGGGGGTGTATCTAACACTTATCTAATTAAATATAATTTTTGGAGCTAGACATGTGCGTCTAGGTAATACATGAAAATGCACATCCTTTTTCTACGTTAGGTGGTCTGGAGTTCTTTCAAATATGATATTAGTTCAATATTGGGTCTTTCATATGTATCAACAGCTCAGAAAACTGGGTTGCACTGTTATAATTCTGCTATCATGATGCAATTTTGGTTAGGGACATCATCATGCTTTTTGAATCAGTATGATAGACAGAGTTTCTATGAAATGGCTTACCTTTATTTTACTTGTAATCATCTCTATAAATTGTTTTTCTTAATATTCATGGCTGATGAATTCTCATGTGATGCTAGTGTGTTTAAGTCCTCTTTTAACTTATTCAGGCAAGTTTCCTACAAATTCTCCTCTTCCAAACCTTGTGATAATATTTGATCATTGGATTACGGCTTGCAAGTTAAAAGTGAATTCATCCTATTCTCTTGTTCCTTCTTTTTGTGGACATTTTCATGCTTTGAGGAATCTTGTATTGTTGCTTATTTTTGTGTACGTAAGTTTCCGAGAAGCTGGTATCTTTGCCTTCTTCATTTAAAATAATATTTGAGATTTGCATTAAAAATGGACAGATCTTTAGGTATGGATTTTTCCTTCTTTGGTTAGTTGATGCGGTCATGTTGAAAGACATTTATTCATTGAGATGGCCACGATTTTGATTCTGAAGAGAGTAAACTAGGCCTTTGGCTGATAGATTTCATTAATCTCTCTCGTAGAGAAAGTTAAAAGACATTTTCAACCAATGCTACATAGACACTAATTTTTTCTGAAGAGAAAGACCTTCATCATGGGTGAAACACGCCCTGTACTAATAAAATAACTGGGAAATAAAAATCTTTCACTATGAGAGAAATGGATATGTAGAATTTTGAAGATAAGTAAGTTCTTTTCTGTTTCTCATGTGATGTTGTCATGGAGTCGCTTTTTAATTCAGGGGCCACTTTCACTCTCGGATGGTGGATGAGGGTGCATGCAGACTTATTTTTTCCTAATGTCATATATTTGAAATTTGTAATTATGGGTGACTATACAAGAAACATCATGGGTTCGGTCTCCATCACATCACAATATCTGTTAATGCTTATAATTCATTATATCAACGAATTCTCATGCATTCTATTTTACTATTTTGTAATTATATCTGCTATGACTTTAGCATGCATGAATCTGAACTCCAAGCATTAAGGTTTTACACATTTTGATCATGGATGCCTTGGAGATATTTACTTTGTGCCTAAGGATTTATTGTAATATGGAGGAATTAAGGCATAGTCTTGCGATGAACATCTGTGCCTAAGGATTTATTTACTTTGTGCCTAAGGATTTATTGTAATATGGGGAATTAAGGCATAGTCTTGCGATGAACATCTGTGAAGCAAGGTGGAGCCTTTGGATATCGCTTATTAGACGAGCATACAAGATCTGGAAGTGATCTTAGTTATTGTGATTTTACTTAGTTAAAAATTGAAGATACTGGCCTGAATTATGGTTCTTGGCATCATAATCACTAAAACCATACAATGTAGCCCTTTATAGTTGGATTTTTATCGAGATGCTGCACCTGATTTGGACATATATGGTGATATATGAATGAAATAACATTAAATTTGGTAAATAAATATAAAAAATGTAAAAGTTTTAATCCCTGTTTACCCTATAAAAGGAGATGAGGTATTGAATCTGAATCTTGAAATTAATAGATAAAGAGAAGTCAACTGAATCTGTGTTCAGATATTAGTACACCAATTACACTGCTGTATATGCTGACACTAAGCGAAGGATGGACATGGTTTAAGAGGAGGAAGATGACCTCTGCTCTTGGTACTCAATATTTCATAGATGTGATGCGAATATGAAGCATGAACTCATAGGAATTTAGTGTTAACTTTTTACTACCATAATGTACTGGAGCATCTTATCTAGGACTTACAACAGACTGCCTTTGGACATTGTATTTCTTTATATTACTTCATTAAATTGGTTCAGTTGGCTATACTATTTTGTTGTTGAGAATTATTTTGATAAAATAATCATCATTTGATCATCCAAATTTATGGCAGTGCAAAGAGCTAGTGGAACAAGGTGCTTCTGTGGAGAAACTCCAGCTTCTGTGATCAATAAGTGCAAGTATACGATAGCTATGCTGTCTGATCCCAGTGCTGCTCTCTCGGTTAGCAAATTTCTCATGATCAATCAAATTTAGCTTTTTAGATCTTTTCCTCTAATAATCTTTTCTCAATTATTCAGGTAGTTTTTGACAAAGATGGTGTGCTTGAGCAAATTTGCAGTGGAAAAGGCTACATTGACATGTCCACGGTTGATGCCGATACTTCATCCAAGATAAGTGAGGTATGAGATGATTGCCATGCTGGTTAAATAGCTATGTCATGATTTTGATTAGCTTAGCAACTGGCAGACCCTTTGGGTTTCACTTTGGTAGGTAACTTGATGTATTTCAGGATGCAAGCTGACACTTCCATATCCAGAGATTGATAGAGCAAAGATAATTGATGCTTATGCTGGTTGTGATGGGCTAAGAATGATCAAGTTACTCAATTACTACTTGTAATTGACCAGATGACTATGGATTTTTTCATGTGACCTTGTCTTGTCAGATACTAAAGAATATGGATCTATTTTCATGATATCTTTTGCTAATGCACCTGAAAGAGACCTAATTACATGCACATATTAGATTTTTACAAGAAGTTTGTTGGTAGACTGATACAAGCTGTGGCGAGATATGGAAAGAATGAACTTCAAGGCTAAAATTAGATGGTCATGTGGTTTTTGCAGTGTACTATATTCACCAACAGACATGGCTATGCATTAAAAAGGCAGAGAAGATGAAAACACTCTGTTGAAGCTTCAAAGAATGATCAATGATTGAAAAAGGGAAAAGACATCTTAAAGAAAAAAACTATCACAATGGCACATTACCAGGTGACTTTTATGAAGTTTACACATCCTAAGATATTGAGGAAGTCCACTCTGAATACCAAATCGGTGACTAGCTGAAGTTCTAGCAGAAGGCCATGCTTCTGTATAGATTACAAGAACTCCTATGACCGTAATTCTATTGAATAGCTTTATCATAATCATATCTATGAGACATATCATTAATAGCATCTTGATATATGATATAACTAATTGTTTCTAATCTCTTGCTTGATCCACATGCCTGCCGAATTCATAGTACTTGTTCAACTTATTATGGGTGTTAGACAAACTTAGTTACTTTTAGATAACCTCAGATTAGCTTTTAATCCTTCATTCTGCAGAATGCATACAGCTTCCTCTTTGTGAAATGTTGATTAAGATGCTTTCAAATGTTATTATTCAAATCATTATATACCATATCAGATACTCTATACATCTTCCAATAGACTTAATCTTTATAACATTGCTGATATATTATGATCAGTGCATGTCTTTATAAATTATAAATTTAATTTTGACAGGCAATTACAATGAAAGGTGGATATTTTCTTGAAGCTCCAGTCTCAGGTAGCAAAAAGCCTGCTGAAGACGGTCAGTTGGTTATACTTGCTGCTGGTGAGAAGGTAATGTAGGGAGTTCACCACCTCCTCTTCTAGTTTCTTTTGAAGAAATATGGTGGGAGTGCCACCTCAAAAATTCAAACACAAAATATCACCACAGCCCTTGTGCTGTGAAGAGGGATGTGAACTTGTGGACCCAAGTCCCATTGGCATAGTGAGTGTTATTTATTTGCGGTTTTCTTCATGGTGGCTTATCAAACCACCATTATGGCAGCTTTTTGCATTTTATGTGGTGGGACAGATTTAGAACTTGTAAAGCCTTTTGCAACATGAATTCGCCAATCAGCTAACCATCCTTACAGAAATTTTATTCTTCCACAGAAATTAGGATATTTGTGAAACTCCTGATTGAAAAACTGCTGATTATAAAGAATCAGAATTTATCAATGTTCTGGAAGCCTGAAAATATTTTATCGGTAAAGTTATTTTTTGATAGAGGGAGCTCATAGGCAATTGCCTCTTTTTGACTAGTACAACGAGCAAGAGGCTTTAACAGCCTGGTAAGCTGGCAATTTGATCTTCATTTATGTCTTTATATTAAATATGACTAGTCCAACAAATGGAAGTCCTCACAACATCAATAATGCAACTCAATACTGAAGGTTTACATATGAACAGGAATATCTTTAAAAATTTTCAACCAGTGAGCTTTTTTTTTTTTTAAATGGTATATCACCATGAGCTCAGTTTTTCTGTTGGATGGTCATTGCTGCTCCAGTCATCTACAGCCCCTGTTTTCAGTCATTTGTTAAATTGGATGATCTGAAGAACAAGAGAAGTCGATCATTTGGTTTTTTGTGGTGACCATATCAGTTATTGTGAAGTGAAACCTAAAGCAGATGGCTCTTTTAAGAATTGAGGTGGAAGTTTCTTCAGCTTCCATAGACTAGTCGAAAGTACTTCATCTCAAATTTTGAACTTTTTTGCGTTATCAAAAACTTTTTATAGGTATTTCACAAGATGGTTTTGAAAATAAAAGCAAAATTGTGTCTAGTCACCAATAGAAGATGAAATAAATAAGAAATCAAAAGAATGAAAGAAAGGTTGGTAGTGATATTAGTCGATGAACAAGGTGATGCTCCTTAAACCTTCCTAGAAATGTTCCATGATCTCATGTATAATCTTTTTCCTTCCTTACATTGAGAGACAGAGAGACCATGCTACATCCAGATGAAACAACAACACAATATCCTTCTATCCTACTTGACTCAATTCTCTAATGACCTAGGTTTTGATAGTCTACAAGCTCACTAATACAAGACCTTATAAGAAAAGCTTTAAATCCCTTGAGACAGGGATGTCTTGATTTTCTCATAGAACAGGATATCCCACTAGCCTATTCTGTGCTAGCTACCGTCTCGATCAAGCATCTTGGCAGCTACCCTCATCTCTCTCTGTCTCTCTCTCCTTCCCTCCCCTTCCAGTTCTTGTTTCCTTTATTTTCTTTTTTCATTCTTTTTCTTCTTTCTCTTCTTCCTTCTTTCCTTCTTTGTTTTCTACTTCCTTTCTTTTTTGTTGTGCTTATTCTTTCTTTCCCTTTTTCCTTCCTTCTTCCTTTTTTCCTCTTTTTCATCCTTTCTCTCTTCACCTTTCTTTTCCTTCTTCGTTCACTCCGTCCTTTGTTTCTCTTTTCCTTTCCATTTTCTTATTCTTTCTTTCATTTCTTCTTTCCTTCCTTTTTCTTCTCCCTTCCTTTTCTTCTTTTCTTCCTTTTTCTTCTTATTTCCTTCATTTCTTTTTCTTTTCCTTTTTCTTTCCATTGTTTCTTTCTTTCCTCATTCTTCTTTTCTGCAAGGATAGGTTTTGAAGTCCTACTCCCATTCCAATCCTGCTTTATTATAGGAACAATATGGAACAGCTAGGACACCTCCCATCCTGTTAGGACTTAAAAATCTTGTATAAGAGTAGCTCAATCTAACTAAATTTATGCAATCATCTTCTCTTGAAAAGAAGGAAAAAATTACAAAAAAAAGGCAAAAGCAATAATCATTAGTAAAAGTGAATGTTTCCTTTTCGCTTAAGAAAAAGAGCTTCAATTGCCTGAAATTAGAAATGTATTTGTGTAATAGCTTTAGGCTTGAGCCATATGGTTACGATGGACATTGAGGATCTTCTCTTTATGAAACCTTGTTACTCGTCATATTAACTTAGATTTGGACATCTCAGTTCAAGGACTGCAAGAGCCATGTCAAATTCCTTATAAAAGGTATTATGTTCAATCTCATAGTCGATCATAGGCTAGGTTTTTTTTTTTTAGTGGGCATTGAAAGTTCATGTGGCTTGAGTCATTTTTAAAATGTTTAGGAGTTACTAGCTTACCAAACATCGGACATCAAATGAACTGAAAGAATTGGTTGAAAAATAGGTTAGCTATGCCAATATGTGTTGTCTACTTTTTAAAGATTTGGCTATGTGTTACATGAACACCACCACTTTTTGTTCTTGCTTTCCCTTGTGAGAAAGGGTTGGAAGCACTTTCTTTTTTTAACGAGGATGGGAATTCAAATTAGGTCCCTTTATTAACAGAAGAGACTTTATCAACTCAACTAGTTGGCACCCTAGAACAAGACCTCATCATTAGCGAATGTGCTCAAGCTGGAGATAAGGTGATGAATTTATGCAATCTTCATAGTGGTTTGAATTGTTGCATGATTGAAACTTCTTTGTTTGTGCTTTGGGAGTGATAGATAATATTTTGCTCTATACCTTCACCTAAACATAATAGTTTCTGTAAGAAGATGCAAAAGCTAGTAATGGATCCCTAAAAGTAATTATAATATTGACCTAGCATGTATCAAAATGTCCCTAAAGCCTTCAGGATAATCTCACATATTTGACTTACCAACTATCTTTTTTTATATCTCTAGGAGCAAGTGTATTTGATGTTATGAAACGTTGCAGTAGATTCACTTTCAGGATGGGAGCTTTCTTGTGCAGATTGTAAGATTTTAAACTTAATGTGAGCTACCATTGATTGCATAGTTTTATGTTTAGGAAAAATGGATTGAATGTGATTCAAATTAAAAGATTAATATATGCCCAAATAAAGTGCGAGATTCATAAAGTATTGGGTTAAATCCATCTCAATGATAAATACATGTGGTTATATGGTATGGAGGTGTGGGGCTTGGCTGTTTAGGCTCCTTAATGGGAGGGCCCAATAGCTATTTTATTTAAGGGCCTGGTCTCCACTCTCATTCTAATCCAACTTTAACTTTGATTAATCCCCTATATAAAGAGTTAGAGGGTTGCCAGTCCTATTGAAAGATAATGTAAAGTAAGATAAGGGAGAGGAAGAATTGGTGCTACACATGGGGAGATGGTTACGCTCTTGACGTTATCATTGATACATACACACTTTTTACATATATATGGATGTGATTTAATATGAAATTGGGAGTTTTAATTTCTAGTATACGATTATCAAATCTAACATGTGGACAGGATAGTTGAGCAAAATGAGCTGATAGCTTAATATAAATTTGGATTATGCCATATCCACTCAAGCATAGCTGCTCACTTTTTCACATCTTCATTCCAAATTGCATCCTTCTGCCTCTCTAGACTAACGCTTCTGAGAATCTAAGAGCATACCTGCACAACAAATGAGAGAGAGATATATATGAATTGTATGCACTTATTTTTACAATCACTTCAGTGGGTGGGGTGGTTTAGCTATATAGATCGATAGCTTTATAAAACGTTGACTATGACATGTCCTCTCGAATTTAGCACTTCATATTGATATAGTTATACATGTATGGATTTTCATTCACAAGACCAGTACATAGAGTTCATACTTAAGACAACAATGTATGATTCATGATCACTTTTGTTGGAAAGACTATGTGCTTACATTTTTGAAGTCAGGAATGGAAGGTTGGAGCAAGAGGCAGTTTCAGCTTAAGGGTATGTGCTTAGACTCTTGAAGTATGAAGAAAAAGGCTCTCTCTTCAAAGATCATCGCGGGTTTGGAAGGGTGTGGGGAAAGTTGGAGAGCTTAATTAAAGGTTGTGGTGTTGGGTGTTTTCTTTTGTTGGATTCCATTTTCTAATCTCTTTGTAACTTCTTTAGTTCTTTTATTTTTCTTAATAATAGCTAGGGTGGGGAATCTGTCCCTTATATCTCTTCTGTGTGTGTGTGTGTGTGTGTGAGAGAGAGAGAGAGAGAGAGAGAGAGAGAGAGAGAGAGAGAGAGGGATTTGAGTGGTCAGGACTGAATTTGGAGATGGAGAGTGAGGTGCATTTTCAGTATTTCTTTTTCATTGGATGATGATGATGATGTCAAGAGGTGCTGTTTCATCTTAAGTGCATGAAGTTAAAAGAGTAAAAGATTGGTGAGGATTAGCGAAGCAGGTGAAGTACAGGTGGAAGAAAGATGAGGCCACATGTGCTGAATTGAGGGCTGAAATTACTGGGTAGAATGAGAAGATGGTTAAGCGATAACAAATAGATAAACCAATGGTTGTGATAAGAGGACGAAGATGAAATCATATTAGAAATTATATGGAGATGGGAGAACAAATTAGAAGGTTTGGATCTTGTGGAAAGGGAAGAGTTTGTCATTACAATTAATCTTAAATTTAAGTGTCATAACGTAGAATTTTCAACTAAAGTTTCTCATATATTTGGTTGTTTGAAATATGAGACATTTATGCTGAGTAGCTATTTTGTGATCTGGTTGTGCTCTTGGCTCAGGTTAGAATTTTGTTTAAAGACTCTGTGGTCTGGCAAATAGTGACTTTGCTGGCATAGATGAATCCTGCTCTCCCAACACTGCTCCAACCCCATTTTTTCTTTCCTTCCTTAGGCCGCTTTCATTGGTTTACACTCTCGTTCATTTGAGTGGCTTCCAGCTTTTATATATTGTTTATTATTCAAACTGTGCCTCCTAAAACACATATTATACTATATTGTCATTACATGTAGGGCAGTTCCTGATCATTCAGAAGAAGTGAAAACTCTTTATCTCCCTCTTCATTTGTTTCTGTTCTTCATGATTAATTTTCAGGCATCCTGAAACACAATCAAAACCTAAGAACTGCATTTCTTACTCCATGAATTTTATTCCAATGCACTAACTTGTTCATTATATCTTTCTTCTTTGTTGTTAATGCAGGCATTGTATGAAGAAGTAATTCCTGCCTTTAATGTATTAGGGAAAAGTCATTCTTTTTGGGACCGGTTGGAAATGGAGCAAAAATGAAGCTTGTTGTCAATATGGTCATGGGCAGGTAATAATATTTTTCTTATTATATAAATATATTCTGTTTGGTATGGTACAACACATTGGCATTGGCACGTCTCATATCAGTGACACTTAATTCCTTGGTGCCAACTTTTGCTCTGCAATTAGATTTGTGGCCATGTATCTATGTTTTTATTACTATACATTGGCCTTTAGCTGTAACTTTGGTCTCCTAGCTGTGCTCAGTTCATGATATCTGAATTTAATGCCATTTCTATCCCTTCCAGCATTATCTAACTTGTGCCTCAATATCAAATGAGCACCTAGCACTCTGTTTCTAGAGTTCAGCTGGCCAATTCTTTACCTTCCCCAAATATTAATCTTTGAATCTCTCCATGTTTCTTTCTTTCTGCAGTATGATGAATGCATTATCTGAGGGACTCTGTTTGGCTGATAGAAGTGGTCTGAACCAGCAGACACTTTTAGATGCGTTGGTATATGATTCAAAACGATACATTTGGAAGGCTCGCCCTTTTCTCTTTCGCAGGAATTATGGTTCTTATTTTGTGTTGCTCTCTGGCAGGAACTGGGTGCAATAGCCAATCCTATGTTCAAGCTGAAAGGGCCTGCAATGGTCCAGAGTAGTTATCCCCCTGCATTTCCTCTTAAGCATCAGCAGAAGGATATGAGGTTGGCTCTTGCTCTTGGGGATGAAAACGCTGTCTCAATGCCAGTTGCTGCAGCAGCAAATGAGGTGATGCTCTCTCTCTCTCTCTCTCTCTCTCTCTCTCACACACGTGCGCGCGCGTGCACACACACACACGTGCGCATGTGCGTGCACACACACCAACTGTCATATACAACTTCTGTATTTTGATCTGCAGGCATTTAAGAAGGCCAGAAGCATGGGACTCGGGGATCTTGATTTTTCAGCTGTCTATGAGGTAGTGAAGACTGCAAAGGTTCTGGTGAGGCATGAGAACTCCTGTTTGGATATGAGAACCACAGAAATGAAAATATTTGTTGCTACTATTTCCACAAATCGCAACTAGTGTTCTTTTTGGGTTGATGAAGTCTATCATGTTGTGAGTACCATATCTGGAAGGTTTATTCATGCTTGGACTCCTTTGTTGAAATATGGTGATCATTCTATAGGAAAATCAACATGAGTCTTTGATCAGATGCATCAGTTTCAGATAAAGGAGGGATGTTCTGCTCTGTTTGAAAGTACTGAGTAAAGTGCTTTTTGTAATTTGAGCTAACTGCTATTTAAGGATTGGGCAGGGTTCTCCCTGTTGCAAACTGTCATGGCCCACTGCAGAGGCGCATTGGCCGAGGCTTTGGTGAAATTTCAAGCTCAGGCTTGGCTTGGTCCTTGGGATTAGAGGGCCACTGTAGTTATTTTTTTATAAAAAAATAATTTATGATATCTAAAGTAGTTAGATAATATACCCTTTATGCTGTAGTTTCTTGATTGTTTTGCATTTTGTTGTGCACACTTACTTCAGTTTTTCAGATTACATGAATTTTAATATGTTTTTTATTGTTTTTCTGTCATATCTTGATATATGGAGTTTAAAACTGAAGAAATGGTTGTACAAAAGGGATAGCAATTAGCAAAAATGTCCTTTAAAATAAACTAGGATCCTTGAACTCAGATTGTTTGTGAATTGGGAATGGGCTAGTAGGGCCTTAGGTTGGATGGTGGGGCTGTGCCTTCGCCTAGTTATTGTAAAGAAAAGTTTTTCTGCACCGGCCTTCAGTCCATAAACCATGCATCCAGCACACAGATTGACCGTGCGCCCATGCCACAGCGTGTGTGGTGCGTGCCACACCCCATTGGGCTGCAACATGCGTGGTGGCATGGGCGTGCGGCCAATCCGTGCGCCGGGTGCACGCTTTGTGCACCGAAGGCCGGTACACAAAGACTTTTCCTATTGTAAATATTTAGGCCAGTTGTGACCCAGCTCAAGCCTGACCACATTTGCACCTCTACTACCATCATTCTCCATCAAGAAATTTCAAGGGGTCAAATAGTTTGACCTAAATAGTATAGTAAGGGGACATTATGTGAAATAATTTTTAACATATCAAGCCTAACTCACCTTATGGATGATCAGATGTGCTAAGCATTATATTGCATTGCAACATCGACCTTGATTCCTATGTTAGAATTTTACGAGGAAATGAATACGAAATTAATTTAAATATTTAATGAATATGAATTTGGATGGTTGGAGTTGTAGTGATCTCATATTAGATAAATGCCTCTTTATCAATTGTTTATTGGCTGTCTTAAAACTGCTGATGATTAATTATGCAGGATCATCTGATCAAAGTTTTAAGAATTTTATTAGATATGTATGGAAGAAAGAATACTCAACTCAACTCATCTAAGCCTTTTCCCAACTACATGGGGTCGGCTACATGAATCTGCTTCCTTCACACTACTACTGTGAAGGATACATAATATTTGACCCCCAAAAGGTTAACCCTACTACTGTGAAGGATTATTGACTGACCTATTAGGCCGTGCAGCATGTACTCAAGTCATTGGAGAAATTATTTCCTGACCTCATTGCTAAGACTCATTGTCCATTCATTTCTAGGAGGTTGATCCAAGATCATATCCATCAACTCTCATTTCTAATTTTCACCTCATAGTCATGAATTTGGACATAAAACAAGGCATATGATGGTGGTGTAAGATGGAAAACTACCTTGCCCAGATACTGCAACTGAGCAATTTGATCAGGGGATGCATGTTCTTTTCCTCTATATTTTAGTTATGGACCCCTGTCCTTTCTGCTTATCAGAATATCATGCAGGGAAGTACTCAATTCCATCTACTACATCTATTTGTTCAACTCTCAATCAGTTTTTCATTTTTCTCCTTGTAGTGATACTTTCCAGTCACTGTTCTGAATGATTTTTTTCTGAGGAGGGCATAAATGATCTTTAGATCACATATTCTTGCTCTCTTCTTTTTTTTTTATTGCTTATGATGATAATGATGTAACTGCCCTTCTCCCAATTCAATTTTGACCCCACTTAAAGTATCTTAATTTCTAGCTGGCTAAATCCCAGAGCCAGCTGAAAGAGCAACTCCTATGGCTGATGGTATCTAAAATTTGATTTCTAAGTCTTATATATATATATATATATATATATATATATATATATATATATATATATATATATATATATATTGGTGAGAATTCACCACTGTCCAATTAAAAAAATGATGTGAGAAATACAGAAGCCGAAAACTTCAGGGAATATCTCATGAGAATTGAAGCTGGAACTCCAAAATGGAGGAGTGCAACTGTTAAGCCAGAACCAATGGACCTCTTCTTCTAAAAGAAGAAATGGCTGGGCCACAGCCAATTTGATTATCCAAAATAGGAGTTTAAAGATGTATGTTTTCAGAAAGGTGAACATTTCTTTTACAATTATGGAGTTTTAGGTCGATTAGGAACCTTCTGTCAGTCTAAATAAGTTGAAAAGTAATACAGTAAGTAGGAAAACTGAGCCCTTCTAACCTCAAGAAAAATGGATTTTGGCATAAAAAATATGATTTAGCTAGATTGAAGAATCTAAAGGGTTTATGAATTATTTTGAATGAGGTAGTTTCTCTATGGTAGATTCCACACAATTTCCTCTACTCTTGACTTTGCACAAGGTATTACATGCAACACTGCTCAATGTTTTGTCAGTTGGCAAGTTGGTCCTTAATTCTTATCAGGACAATGATGCAAACCAAATCCCACTGCTTGGTCTCCCTTGTTCTAGTACTCGATAAGGGAATAGCCTTTGTAGGATTTTTCTATGGTCTGAGAATTGTAGGAAGAGAACTAAGGATCCTCATGGTGTTGATATTTAGGCTGTCTATTCTAATCAGACTGCTATAGATTCATACAGAATGATGACTTTTGGACAAAACAAGTTCCTTGGACATGCCCTCAAATTCTTAATCACATCATGAAACCTAAAAACGAGTGATAAAATGAACATTTAGTTCCTATTATCGGATTACAGAAATCCAGAATTCTTAGTTTCTGTTGATCATGGCGGGTCTGAAGTGGGCTAAAGGACATAAGTTCTTCGAGAAATCTATGACACTTAGAACTCTGTCCCGTAACTGCTTGCCTCTCTCCACTTAGGTGTCACACATGAATTTGCCCTTTTTGTGAGGGCCATAGGTATTAAAGTCTCTCACTTCAATTTAATGGTTTGGAGGGCAGATAACTATTGTACCCTTACCAACATTTTTGGTAAAGGATTACACCTGTATTGATTTTTGAAGTTCTGAAAAATCAAATAGAGTTCCTTAGCTTGTGAAAAATTCTGGATGACAGCTTGATGTGGCTTCAATGCCTTCTTGAGCTCGAGTCATGACTCCTGGAGGCTTCATCCCGACACTTCCATATAGGGGCTATGAATTACTGTTTCCATCCAAAACAGGAAAAAAAAAGTGTCATTGAAATTTGAATCTCATAATTTCTTAAGGTTGGCAGTGTCTAGGATATTTTGTCACAATTACTTAGACAAAGAGATGACCATTCCAAGTTCTAAAATCACCCGGTCACATGAAAAGATGCCTGTTAAATGTTAGAGACAGTGCAGGATTTTATTATAAAATAAAATCTTATTCTTTTCGTCCAAATATATTATATGAAAACAGGGAAGATTACAATAGAGGCAACAAACTGGATCATTGGCGTTTTGTGATGTCTGGCTTTTTTTTTTTAATGCTGGAAATGGAGACAAACAAGTATGATTTCATGTCAGATATTATTTTCTAATGTATCTAATTGACTAATGATATCAAAAATTTGGGTGGCCATTTTGTTGCCCCCTCCACCTCATTAAAAAAAAGATCAATGATGTCAAAACTAATATAACACTTCTTATTTTAACCAATTTAATGGAGGGGTACCATGTGCTTTGGCCTTGCAAACAAGAGTGGACAAAATCAGCACTGATGTACTAGTGATGTGCTATACCTAGTTTAGAAGAAAGGGAACCCCCAAACACATTGACTTGTACTGGTAAACGGTATGAAACAATGTGATGCAGAGATTTTCACAATCAACAGAATTGTTTATGAATAAAAATGACAAATGGAAATTTGATGAACTTTTTTTATGAAAAAAAAAAAAATCTTAGAAGGTAAACAAGGAGAACTTCAATTGAGTCTTTCCTTTTTTTTATTTATTTAACTCTTATGGATTATTACAACCTTAACCCTTTTCAGCTTTATCCTTCTAGAATCCAAATTGCTATCTGAAATTTTTGGTCTTCATTTCACATCAGATGACATCCTCTCATTTCTCAAAATTTATTATTTATTAATTTCAACTCATGTTTGCGTCTGTTTTACTTCATTAAGATTATTTATCCTTCTTGTATTTCATGTTTTTAGAGAAAGGACTTTTTCTACTTGGACTTTCATATAGCTCAGCACTCCTCTCACATGTATGGACTTTGATTTGCAAATAATCTAATTGATTCATTATCACGATCTTTACTCATTGCTATTCTGTTGTATGGAGTTCTTTATTGAGACAACAAAATTCTTTTCGGAAGGAAAGAAATCATGAAAATCCTCATCTTAATTATTGTTATTTTTCTACACCGGAGTTATTTATCAAGTTGATGTCAAATGAGCTCAAAATAAAAATCCCCACATTCCCTTATAAATTTGATGCTGACGATTCTAGCGGCCTCACATAATATTCTGTTCAGAGGATAAAATTGAATTATTCCTAGTGTATGAGACTATGCTATTGTTATCTAATTTCAATCAAAGAAAAATGTTCTTCCATCTCATTTCCAAATAGTAGTTTATGAATAACTTTTCAGAAGCCCTGGCAATTTACATAATTTCTTGTTAATTTTCATATTTGACTTCTAGGAGACCCCAAAAACATTAAAGCATATCACATAACTTAGCCCTTTGTCTATAGGCTTGAATAGATCAACGCATCAAAAGTGCGGGTCTTGCGCACTAAGGATGACATATGAAGTATATATAAATAAATAAAACGCATCTAATAATCAATTGGTAAATGAGATTATTTTTTTGGACCATGAATGCATGCTTCTTGTACATATGGACTATGGCCAGTGTATTGATATTGACTGGCACCAAAGTTAAGCATGATGGGATGCCTCCTCCAATGGATAAATGCCAACACCCGTCACTGAGTAGACTTAGGAAGTCCTCATGCCATGCACTGTATCGAGAGCTTCGAGACCCTTTCTCATGCTCTGTCTATATGCTCCACAAACGTTACCATCATGGGTCAGACGTTATAACTTGAAGGTCTCTTTCCACCGGTCTCCTCCGGAGACTTGATCAATGGTACATGTTTCCCTCTTAGCTTGGTGAAGCTTGCCAAAACATCGCCTTGGCCACTGGTGGATCCCACATCTCTTCGGTCTACTTGTGCTTGTCTCTATCTTCTTTACATTATCCCATGGATTCATCCTAATGGTAAATTAGTTCAGAGGACTCTACTGCCATGAGGTGTGTTCTCTTTATCCTAAAATATGCTTTGCACTGGGTACATTTGTGAAGTATTTTCAGATGAATCACACTTGCAGAGAGAGTAATTCTGCTGCTGCTTAATTTTCATGATCGACTCAAAGTTATTATAGCCAGCTAAGTTAGAGAGACTGTTGAAGAGACCTGGATGTGAACTTGGTTTAATCTGATGTGGATGTGGCTGAGAGCCAGGATTGAGCTCCAAATATTTTCTAGCTTGATGCAATCCTATTTGGTAAATGGACTGCATGATGAACAAAACCCAAAACTAGAATTATGGGTCACGCGAAGCATGGAACCATCTCAATCAACTTAGCCCCTGATAAGCATCCATTCTTATACAAAAAAGGTTTCAAAATCTAAACTACCTTTGTTATTATCTTAATGAAAGTTTGTGGTGCCCACAGCTTTTCCTCAAAAGCTAAGCTTGTATAACTTTTTTCTGTCAAAAGGTTCATTCTATGCAATGAACTAATGGAACTAGACTCTGAAGTCATGGGTTTTCAGCAGATAGCTGGCTGTGCTGAAGGTTGCTATGTAATTATCAAAAATCATTTCATCTACCACTGAAACTGTGTGTGTGTGTGTGTGTGGTAGCATGGAAAAATTTAAAATTGCTAATCTGGGAGGCAGTATCCATATGCAACTCCAATAGCTAATTAGTTACATGGCTTGGGACCACAGTCATGATACAAGATATATCATTTTATCTTGGGGCGGAAAGATGACATTCTTCAACTCATTCTTTCCTCCTACCTTCTGAAGATCTGGAAGTCAATTGCATGGGATGCTGGAGATGGTCTAACTGCACATATGATGAGCAACTTCATAACATGTACCTAGTTTTAATTTTCTTCATTTAGTACGACATGGAAACGTCCATTCTCATGAATCTTCTTCAAGATCCAACCTAAGGAAGAACAATACAGAGGAACAACACTAGAAGAGGGATTCAACCAGATAAATTCTTATTTCAGTGACAAGCATCAATTCACATGTTATTTTTTCATCAACAACTATAAGAGAGATTCCTTCTTTCCTCTTTCTTCTTTTTCAAACAATCATGTCCTTATCCATTGAGCAATTGGAGAAAAAGGGAACGTCCAAGAAGAGGACACGTGGGATGTTAGGGGTCAATCAATAAATGAATCATTCATTCAAACTGATGAGCTCTACCCATTCCATGACCATTATTTATTAGTGCTCACCCAAAAAGAAGAACAATAATTCATTGGATCGGTTTCCATGTTCATAAAGTCCAATAGAATCTTTGTCTCTTATGGTCTCTTGTCCCACAATTCTAAGTTTCTTGTTGATTTAGCTCCTCTTAAATGCCTAGAGCATTCATTTGATGAAGACCACCTTTGTTACATAGGCACTCCAATGAAAATTCTGGGGAGCCAACGCAATTACACGGAAACTTGTCAATGTTGCCACGCAGTTTAGACCCGCCTCTTTACTTTCCACTTTAAACTTATGGTAAACAAAATATTTTGAAATTTAAAATACTTATATAATCTAATCTAATGCTCTTTGATATATGATGTAATAAAAACTTAAATGCTATGATAAGATTTTTTTTTTTGTGGTTATTCTCATGGTAAGAATGTGTTATATCGCCCTTTCCAAATACCACTTTTTTTAAGAATATATTGCAAGCACCTTCAAAGTGGAATCTTAGTTCCCACTCTGTAATGGTCTCAATTGCATCAAATTGATTCTTTGTGTGAAAACTCCTCTTAAGTCAGACCACTCATGGGAGTTGCACCCGTCCCTTTAAACCATAAACAAAGTTACCTGTCTTAAAACTTTTTTTAAAAAATCTTTATACGCCGCCCCGATGCAAAATGGCATGCATTGGACGTGGTGATTCGTCCGCGCATGGGCTCGCACCGTGAAGCCTACTCATGAGCCCCGTATCACTCGCGTGTGAGCGAATCACCGTGCCTGATATAGGTCATTCTGCACTGGGATGGTGCACAAAGGCTTTTCCCAAACTTCTTACATAGTGGGAACAATAAATTCATTTGGTGTTGCTTGGTTGTCTTTTCTCAATGATCATTAATTGTGGGCTCCAGTGCAAGACCTATAACATCTTAACAATGACAAAACCTTGTCATCATACTCCTTTGTTTACAATTCCTCAAGGCATAAACATACTCCTTTGCTATTTTAAATTCTTGACTTGCTATCAATGCTCCACATGTTCATACATCTAAGACTTTGGTTGATTGGCATTTATGTTTGCTAACTGTTTTGCAGTGCTTTTCGACTGTGGCTTCCGGAATCACATTTTATTTTCTAGTTTTCATCATGGTTCAGAGGCTAACCTATCACAGATGTTGCATGCGACTTGGTTTCTGCCTAATAAAATAAAATCATTTAACAGCCGTCGCACTTGTCTCTAGGATTCATAAAACCATTAAGAAAATGCTAGTGGCAATCAATCTACAATCATGAGAAGGTAATTAGCAGGAAACTTCATGGTATGACCAATGAAAAAAGAAAACAAAAAACAAAATGGCCCCATTCTCCAGATAAAGGCTGGCTTCAATCAAACTCCATCAATATTTTATTTCATTTCCTTTAGATGCCTTCTATGTTGCCAAGCTTAAAGACAGTGCAGATGAGTATTGAAGAGGCCCCCCATCAAAAATAGATTAGCGAAGAGTTCCATTCTTGCACTCCATCACAGCTACAGTAAGCAAGCAACATGCCCGAACTTCCGAACAAAACAAGAGTTAGACATGTGATCGCATGTGGCACCGAGCCTAGCTGAGTTGGATTAATAGTGATGGCATCTCTATCCTTCATCTATAAGCTTTTAAGAGGATGGCAGTTTCTTTTGGAAATGGAAGCAAAAATCATTGAGGAAATAAAGGCCTACAACTAAAGTCGCACCAAAATCCACCTTCTTATCATATACCATTTATATATACTCATAAAAAAAGAAAGAAAGCAAAAGTTAGCTACACTTGAATGTGTATAGCCCAACTTAGATTCCATCATTTTTTTTTTTCACTCTTGCACCATAGATCATGGATCTTAAAAGTAAAAAAGATATGAAGACTTCAAGATTTGTATGAATTTAAGGATAGAAGAGGTAATTGGAGTCTCTCTCTCTATATATATATATATATATATATATATATATATATAATATTTGGTCAAGAGAACAACGAAAGATTATATTTGGTTGCATAATCAATGAACAAGTAATGGTCCATGCTAAACGATTGGGTCTTCCTACTAAGTTTATTTATTTTTTAAGAGTAAATGTGGCTTTCTTTTAAAAAAAATGTTGCATAACACCAATAGGTAGAATCTTCCGATCGTAAAGAAAAATTCATTTTAAAAAGGCAAGAATGATGCCGTATCATATACTTCGCAACTTAAGATAGCCTCTCTACGTAATGAAGGGGTTGTTTCGGTGTCACCATCTCATACCTATTTTATAATATGATATGGTGTGTGAAAAAGAATTGCAAAATGTTCTCATAAGTAGACGAGCTTCTATTTAATTGTCCTCGTTTCATGGCTTTATCTTGATCTTCCACAACATTGATTAGATGGCATGTGGATGCTTATATTCATTGCATCTCTTTTAATACTAAGCCTACATTTCTTTTTTAATGATTCAAGCAAACGTAAATTCTAAGATGATATCACTACAAAAAAAAAACAAAAAACAAAATCCTGGTGTTCATTAGCCCCAAGCCTTTATCCATCTACGAGGAGAAGAGAAAAATTCCACCTCCACCAATTCAATCCAATTCCAAGCAATTTATCGAACAAACAAACACGGCTATAAGCCATGTTGTGAGTCCATTTTTTCTCCATTTCCCAAGCCATGACCTCTCAAACCATGCTTTCATTGCCGCCTTGACTGGTTTACCTTTTAGTTTAATACCTCTCAACGAGGGGTTTACGGTTTACTTCAATTATTGTGTACCTTGCGTTTCTCTTTTTTCCTCTTCTTTAGTTTCTTTCTTAGACTTTTTTCGTTAGACTCTTTATTTTATTCTCAAATGGCCCTTTCATCACATGGTATGATCTTGATGGGTCCGTCCACATCAACCATGAGGATAAGTAGGTCCCATCCCTTGCATCGTGGCGACTTTTAAGAGCTATTTTATTGAATCTGAGGCGTTTTAGAGGGCCCACAGAGCCGGGATCCTTGACTTCTACGCATCAATCCAGTCTTAGGATTCTTATACAACATGCAGGAGATGATAAGACTCGAATTTTGTTTGAATGCTTGATATCATTGTTATTAATATTCATTCCATTAGACCACCAGATTTATCAAAGGTTGGTACCAGGTCTATCAAATGAGCTAGAAATCCTGCCCCTAAGCTCAGCTTGATTAAGCTTGAATTATAAATATATAAATATTTTTAACATGTATTGTATAGTATTTTAAGTATTATATTAAAAATGATATTTGTTTACTAACAATTAATATGATTTATATAAAATAAAATAAATTTAATCTTTATTATTGAGGTATAATCAAGATAGTTAACTCAAAATTTATTAGCTAAAGCTTAGCTTAACTACAAAATGATTCTATTATTATCCAAACTCGGAGACTATGACTTAATTCATAAGCCTTGGTAAAATTTATTATGACCAAGCTGTTGTGCTTGAATTGGTAAGTATTTGGTACAAATCTAACAAGTGAGAAGGACATCAAAAATATATGTGAGATTGGGGACAAAAGAGGCAGCGAGGGATCCATTATGATGCATCCATAAGACAGAGATAGATTTATTTAAGGAAATGGCATGACCTTGCGTGTGGCAAGCTATGAAAAATGATAGAAAACAACAGAATCAAGCACTGAAATATAAGAGATTATGGTCGTTGGGAAGTCCTCTTTTAGATACAGCGTTCAACTCAAAAGTGTTTTGATACTGAAAATTTGCTTTCTGTACGTGAATGTGGTGAAAAAACTAAGCATTCTTTTCATATATTTGTTGCATATTGATATATGAAAGGCATTTATTTCTCTTGGTATTTTATCTCCAGATCCAAAGCTGAGGACAGATAGCATTAAGATAATGCATTTATATACAGTAACCTTAGGTGCCAAAACACCATTTTCATTTGTCAGTTATGAAATCTTAACAAAGCAAGGCATAACAAAAAGCAAGATGAGTACTAATTACTGAACTCTATCTTCTAGAATCATGTGGTCCTCTAACAACTTATATTTATCAACAACAATAATGCTTTACAGTTCCTGATTTGATTCCACAGTCAGATTATATCCATTCTGATTGGGACCAGTTGATTGCTTATGGTTGTTTGTGCATGGCTTATTTCAATGGCTTTTCCAATGGTCCCCTCCCTTAGTGACCATGATGGACTGCAAATCAAAACCCTTAGTATAAATTTCTTCTTGTCCTTGTCCCAATCTAAGGCTCATGCAACCAACTGTTTCTGTACCTCAACAATGACTTCATATCTTTACAGGATGCCATTTAAATGAAAGCTCACCTGATTTGTCTACAATCTACCAACATAGTGGGTCTAAACTCCTAATTGTGGTTACCTGTAGCCGCTAAATTAGTCCCATTGCATGGCCCTATTCATGACATAGTCAAGGAAGCTGAAAGTTCTCAAGTGGTCATCACCCATAAATAGATTGATTTATGCATGGATGAGCATAGCCTCTCATCAATTTATCCAACTCTTACCGTATGAAAGAAAAACACGCATATTAATCATCCATCCCTCATAGAAATTTTGTTTTCCATTTCTTAAGTTTTCCATTTTAATAGGTCCTCCTAGACGAGCTTCTTGAGTTATTGAGGAGCATCATCCTATTACTGATCTCTCAAACATATATTGCGACCCAAACGGTAGGACCAGCTGTTTCATGCATGCATAAATGTTTAGTTTTGTATTCTAGGTCTCTAGAGCATCAACCAAGGCTGAGACAAAGTTCTTGGTATCTATCATTTTATTCAAAGGAATAAAATGAAAATTTGAGAAATTATTTAGGCTAATCCTAGTCCCCAAGAATCACAGAACAATTATTCTACCTGCACAAATATTACTAGATGGAAGATATGAGCACAATTACTAATTTTCTACCAATGAAAGATAATGCTTTCAACTGCTCAAAATAAAGTATCCATGGAGTCCCATATTTTTAAGCACACACTCTTTTCATTTCCCTTCCACTTTGTCCCTTCCATCGCAAGGCAGTGCCAAGAAAAGTACTGCATGCCTGCAATGTTTAACCACTTCAGCACTAATGCACATGCCAACACTTGGCCTTCTAGAACAACAGAAAGTGGGGTGAAAGAACTCATGGTGGTACTTGTTAACACTCCCTGAGAGAAGAGGAAGCCACCAAAGTAGGACCCATGATGATGTAGCCTTGATTTTATTTAAGGCCTAGCTTCCAAAAGGTGGAGCCTGACGCAGCACAAAGCTGGAAAGGAATAAAGTTGAGGACTGTAATAAAAAAAAAAAAAAGCCAAGAAGGGTGGCCAGGCCAGGACAAGCACATCTCAACCCCTTTTCCTTGGTCCAGGTCCCACAATGATTTGCACCACAACCCACCTCTTCTAGAAGGTCCTAGAAGGAGAAGAATAGAAAATTGTTTTAGGACTATGTTATATTAAACTAACTTCTGGTGTAGAATGCAGAGACCTCTGCTACAATATTATCTTGCTCTGGACCCATCTGTATGCCTCCTCCAACCTCTCCAACAATATGCTATTTTATAGCACAAAGCCAATGTCTAACCATGACTTTCCCAAGTGGTTACTTGTTTCACTCCAATTACGTGCTATTATGGTGTTTTTATAATGAAAATCACTAAATTAAACAAGGAATTGTGGTTCACTCTCTCTCTTTTTCTCATATTGTGGAACTTAGACTATTTATTTATTTGTGTTTTCAAATCAAAGCATCTTTTCCTTGGTATACTTTTCATGTCTGAGAATATGGGAATACTGTCGCTTGACCTCGGAGGAACTTAAACTGGATAACCTATATCAGATAATCCTGCCCTCCAATTAGTCTTCAGGTATTATGTCTACCCCTCTTTTGCCTATTTATCTATCCACCTTGAGCTATCAATGTGTGGCACATGCAAGTAGACAGTTATCATAGTTTTTTTCTTTTTTCTTTTTGGGACATAAGGGAGGAGTACTGCTTATAAATTAGTTATTAGTCCATCTAAATATTTCTACCTTCACAGGGACAAAAAAGAAAAAAAAGAAAAAAGAAAAAGAGAGAGAGAAAAAAAAAAAATCAATCCACGCACCTTAAAATCTACTCCATTTGCCTTTACTAGATCACTAGAACACATAGGATTCATCAAATGAGTTTCAATTTTCAATTTCGTTGCAACCATTACAACAACAGATCAGATTATGGAGAACACTATATGCATTCAACTAATATTTGCCAGCAAAAAAGGCTATAACCATAACCTAATGGTTACATCTCTTCTTTGTTGTGTACTTTTTTATTCCATTTATGTGAAATGATTGGTGGCATCTGATCAGGGGTCATCAAAAGAAAATCCTGGCATATGCCATGGAAGCTCAGAAACTAATCTTTTGACCGTGGGAATCAAGCAATCCAAGAGATGGCAAGCTGAAGCATGTGTGCCGCCGACCCAGTGACGTAGGAGTTGGGATTGCTAAAGAAACAAGTTTCATAACAAGATGGATGGAATAAACTATAAAGGTTAACTGCACACATAGATATCCCAAATGGCATGATGTTAACCGATCACCTTGTGCTGCGTGCTTTGCTACTCCACGAGAACCATCGAATACGATGGGTCTGTTGGCTTGTTTTTGCCGCCCACAATCATATAGAATTCTGGCTATTTTACCATGCCGTTTTTATTCATGTAGATAGAAGCCAAGTCCTGTTCTAGATGTAATGCCCTGAAAATATTTGATTATTATGCATGACCCACTTTGAGCAGCACCGTGTGAATTGAGTCTTTCCTTCAGAATTCATATATGAATAAATTGGTGGGGGGGACTTTCCCTCACTTTTCTTAAAAACAAGAAAAGAAAAGGTCTTTCCCTAAGAAAAAAGAAAAGAAAAGAAAAGAAAAAGCTCATGAAAGATACAAAAATAGCTTGAATACCTTTAGACATCAAAAGTTCTAAGAGACTAAGTCTGTAAGTACCTGTAGATTCTTGACAAGCAATGCTACATGCAACATTCAATACTTTTAACTACTATCACTAACTATTCCAAAAAATGAAACCACCAAGCTTTTCAGTTCTACATTCTAACTAATTTATGAAGTGGTTGAATTACTAGCCTATATATAGCCTCATAGACATTTTTGTGCAGACTGAGTCATTGCTTTACCCCTCAAAAATTTCCACTTGCCTTTGCACTATATCAGCAACCTTAATATGATATATATGGCTTTGGTGTTTCTTGTGCTTTAATTGTGCAACAAATTCTAAAGAGAAATTAAATTGTGGGCCATCTGTCTTCAAGAATACTCCTTCCCTTCATTGCTTTCATGTTAGTTCAACCTTTTTTTTTTTTTTTAATTCGCTCTCCTCAATTTAATAGACCAAGTCGTTAAGTGCAGAGCAATTTCTACAAGTAAAAACAGCAGAATCATTCTGCCATCTCTGCTGCATTTCAAAAGCAGTACAGTTAAAACGAATTCAAGCCATGTGCTCAGATATGGCTACTTCTGCCGACCATTTTATTCTTTTATTTAGAAAAAATGGATAAGATCTACATGGTCATCCCTTCAGAAGATGGGAGAGCTCCATTCTGGACCACGTCTAGTTTAAGTTTGTTGTTTTTGGCTCATAATTTGAGCCAGAATCCTCAGTAGAAATTTATACCTAGTGCTTGGCTTATTATACCAACACTTGTACCAATGTCCAGTAGGTCAAAGGCTAGGTCAAGCCTCTTATTTTTCATCTTTTTCCTGCTCTTGGAGACTAAAGAAAAAAAAATATCAAGCAAATACTTGAGAAGCATTGAACAATATTACTTGTTTAAATAGAGTTTTGCAAGTATTGAACTATGATGGTAGGCTAGTTCAGGCTATCATCTTTCTTCAACAGCAACTCTAATAAACTTCTCAATGAAACACAATATCCTGTCCCCGAATTTGTCCAAAAAAGTCACCATCGTTGTGACTTCCACTGCAGCAGGCCATGCCTTCACATGCATTTTAGTTTTCCCCTTAATTTGACACCCTCAAGCACGGTTTTGCTTTGCCTACCTTATCTTAAAGAAAATGAAAGCAATCAAGCCCCACTAGGCCAAAACAATCAATTTCAGAGAACAACAGTAGCTAGAGAAGGTCCCACTCTGATGATAATTGAAACCTCCAAGCCCCAAAAGATCTGATCCTCTCTTACCTCCAGCCCTAAACTCATCCTTATCTCTCCAAATATGAGGTAAATTAGGTTAAAAGGGACCAACTTCCCTTCCCAAAAAGTTGGCCAAGAAATTATCTTCTAGCAACTCAATTTCTTTTGTCCAAGGTTACAGCTTCTCCATCATATGCTTCTAGAAGCCTTTGTCTAGTTCCTCCAAAGCTCTTTCTGATCCCTTGTGGTCTCCACAACAACTTGCCACTTGTGTCCATCTAGAAACCCTAGATAGCGTCAATGATGCCTTTCACCATCACCCAATCCCATCTCATCTCGCAATGCATTAATTTACACCCAATTAAATATATTTATTTTTTAAAAAATAAAATAAACATTAGTCAATTTACACTACAATGATTCATGGAGTTCCTATCCATAGCCCCATACACTCCCCCATGAATCTCTCTACACCCTCATCCTTTTGAAATTCTCACCACTTCCCCACCTCACTCCCTACAAATACCCCCCTCTCCCTTGTTGCCTACTTAAACCCCAACTTCATCCTTCCCCTTGCCAACCTTTTTCTTACCACACACTTAAAAGAAAGATATTATCACGAGTTAAGAGAGTTAGAGGCTAAGAGATGACATAAAACCCCACAAAATTTATATATAGAGACATCTAGATAAAGAGAGAGGTGGTATCAGAATGAGAGATAGTTATAGTTGTAATAAGAGAGAAAGAGAGATGGGAGAAGAAGAGAAGGCTTTGATTCCAGGCTTACCGGATGACATAGCTTTGGACTGCCTTGCCCGAGTCCCCCACCGATTCCACTCGGGCCTCCGACCCGTTAGCCGCCGATGGCGCGATCTGGTCACCTCCACCTTCTTTTATGAACATCGGGAGAGGATCGGCACGGCGGAGGACCTGATCTTCCTCGTCCAATCCCTCGTCCCTATAGAGAATGAGGATCAGGACACTGCCGGTGAGGTTAAGGAACAAGAGAAGGAGATGGCCACCGGCGCTGCCGCCATGTGCCTGCCGCCGGTGTACGGGCTGAGCCTATTCAACGCGACGCTCGGGGAGTGGCAGCGCCTGGCCGCGGCGGAGCCGGTGCCAATGTTCGCCCAGTGCGCGGTGGCCGGAAGGAAGGTAGTGCTTGTCGGGGGGTGGGATCCGATGACGCTGGATCCGGTGGCGGAAGTGAGGGTCTTGGACCTGGCGACGGGGCGGTGGCGGAAGGGCGCAGCGATGGCGGCGGCGCGGTCGTTCTTCGCGTGCGCGGCGGCCGGGGGAGTGTGTACGTGGCCGGGGGGCACGACGGGCAGAAGAACGCGCTCCGGTCAGCGGAGGCGTACGACGTGGCGGCGGACCGGTGGGCGGCGCTGCCGAAGATGGCGGAGGAGCGGGACGAGTGCCAGGGGGCGGCGGTGGCTGGGGGGAAGTTCTGGGCGGTGAGCGGGTACGGGACGGAGAGGCAGGGGCTGTTCGACGCGACTGCGGAGTGGTACGACGCGGCGGCGGGGGAGTGGCGGAGGGAGGAGGGGGTGTGGGAGGTGGGCGACGCCGGCGGTGGAGTGGCGTGCTTCGCGGGGGCGGGGGGGTTGTGGTGCGTGGATGCGAGGAAGGGTGTGAGGGAGTACAACGGCAAGGGGAAGGGGTGGAGGGCGGTGGCGGGGGTGCCGGAGGGGCTGACGTCGATTCCGTGCGCGGCGTCGATGGGCGGCGGCGGCGGCGGCGGCGGAGAGAGAGTGTTCGTGATGGGGGCCGAGGGGGAAGGGGGGAGGCACGGCGGTTGGGTGTTCGAGGCGGGGAGCAGGAAGTGGACGCGAGTGGAGACGCCGGCCGGCTTCACTGGGTTCGCCTACTCGGCCGCTGCGGTCCGGCTCTGAGACTGAGAGTCCCAGAACGGCCGGTCCGATGGTACTATTGTTCAGAAGATGGAATGGTATGGTGATAGTTTTAAATTACATATATACTACGGTTATGATTAGTAGTAGATAGAGAGATATATCAATGTATACATATATGTTGGACATGGGAAGTATGTTTACTTTATGCCCTGAACGAGGAGAGAGAGGAACCATTGCTGTGTTTACGGTGATGAGGAATGTACGTTTGCTTTGAGCTTTGATGGTATAATTTTGGGTTTCACTGCTTCGCTACTTCTCTCTCTCCAGTGTGACTGCTTGTTTTCTTGTTCTACTCCCCCCATAGCCATAGAGATTATCAGTTTATGCATTGTCCACAGCTTGCCCATCTCTGCAGTACCAATTGGAGGAGGTCGTGCAATTGGGTGGGACAATGCCAATAACTTGCCGCTTGTGCTGCTGTCCATGTTGTCATAATAATTTTTGCCAGGCAAGGTAGTGAGGTAGGCAAAAGCTATTTTTAAAATCTATATTATTTGACATCAATTTTACACATTTGTTATCAAAATTATATATTTTATAAAAAAATTAAAATTAAAAAAATATATATTTTTAATAATATTTTTTTGACGTTCATTATGGCGCTTCCAAAGCCGTTTCACTAAATTTCTTCTCGATTTTGCATCCATATTCGACCTGCTAGAACTCTCTTTCACTTTAAATAGTACATCATTTTAAATGATGTGTTTTAAGAGTTCACATCCATCGATGTTTATCATGAAAGACATAAAATAATTTTTTTTATAAAATATTTAATTTTTTTATAAAGTTGGAAAAAAAAACTTAGATGCATTGCTAGTAAGTATAAAATATTTAATTTTAATATTAAATATATAAAATTGATAATAAATAATATCAATTTTAAGAATAGCTCAAGCAGTATCGATGTGGAAAGTATATATTGAGATATATTATAGCACTGAATGGTACAACATTAATAATTTACTAAAGTAGTATTTGAAATAGGGAATAAGAAGGGATATCTAGGGGATATCCCCTCTTATTCCCAAAAGCCATAACTATAAGGTAATGTTTGATATAAGGGATAAGGAAGGATATCCAGGGGATATCCCTCCTTATTCCCAAATGCTATAGCTAGAAGGGATAGATCTGAAAAAATTTAACTAGAGGGGATAACCCATGGTTAACCCCTTGAACTTATTCCCTAGGGAACCCAGGAACAACTAATGTTATTCCTTGATGGCAAACTTGTAATTTTTAAAAAATACTTATTCCTTCAGCTATCCCCTGGATAAATGCTATCCCGTACATTTATCCAGGGATAGCTTTTGGGCTATCAAACACTACCTAAGGGATAGCTGGGAATAAAGTTAACCAAAGGGATAATCCATGGTTAACCAAGGGATATCCCCTTAATTTATTTCCTAGAAAATGCAGGAATAGCTGGTTATCCCTCCAAATAAGAGTAAAAAAAAGTTATCCTATGGATTTACCTTTTTGCATTTGATATGATCAATATGATAGCCAAGGAATATCCCTAGGGATAGCCAGGGAACAAACTCTATCCCGTACACTTATCTATAGATAATATTTTTTATATCAAACACTATCTAAAGGCTTCAATGAAAGTTGAATAATAGTAATGAATTATTAGAGTTAGGCAAAGGTTTAGGCAAAGGGAAGGGATGGCGGTTGATGGTGGTGTCAGCGAAAGGGGCAGAGCGACAGCAGTTGTCCTTATGTACAAAAATAAATTTCTATTCAATATAGTTTATAACTTTTAAATTTATTTATTATTTATTAATTTTTATTTAAATTTTTAAATCATACCATTTTGACCTATAATTGAATCAATAGATGAGCTTAAAATATTATGAATAATATTAGATCTGATCTAAATATGCAAAAGTTGATGAACATAAGAAAAGAGCTACTTATAAAATAGTGGTAGAGTTTCGTTATGGTATAGAACTATCCTTACAGCATTAATGATTCTATTTAAGAATAAATTCTGATTAGTTTATGATATACAACATCGACGAGAACGTTACATTATAAGAAAAGAAGATTACAACATCCTAAAAATAGTTTTACATTATATGAAAAAGAAAATGTTATATGCTTATACTCAAGTCTACTTGCTTCCCATTAACTTCCATTCAAATTTTTAGATCATATGGTTTTGATTGATTAGCAGATTAATTGGACTAATAGATGGACTTAGAGCATTACGCCATGCTTGTTGTGTAGTCTAGTTTGAATTAATGAACTTGACAATATATGTGTGATGTGTATATGGGATAAGAATATCATGGAATCAAAAAATTTATTGAACATCAAAATGAATTTGAAGGGATTAAATGGAGATAAAGGCGATGATAGAAATAATTTATAAAAATACATTTGATTCATAGTTAGAATAGAGGCAAAGGTCTCTATTTCATAACCCATCTTGAAAATTGATCATTTTTCTCGTATCGATGTAAATATATAAATTTAGACTTAAGTTATAAATTCTTATATTTATATATTTTAATGTATTTTAAATGTCCGTTAGTTTATAACATATTTTGAACTTCAAATGATTCTTTTTTTTCAAAAAAAAAAAAAAGTTACATTAAGCTCAAAGTTGATAGTCAATTTTGAAAGAAAAAAAGAAAGAAAAAAAAAAGATTGAGAATTCCTCCTAACAAATGGTGAACCACGGATGAAATGAAAGAAAAGATCGTTCTCTGTTCGGAGATGAAGCAGGGGTGAGGGTGGGGAACATCCCTCCACCATGTTGCCATCCCTATAAGGCTACACTTGACCTTGTTTTAGATGGCACTGGTACTGAGCTTGAGTGGAGACATTCTAACAGTCTGCTTGAGTTGGGTTTTGTTAGTTAAGGTCCATTTCAGACTTAGGTTGCTTGGCTTGCACTGCTCACCTCCTCCCTCCTCCTGTCTTCACTGTGGCTTCTGCTCATCACCTGAACCTTTTGGGCTGTTCTGGGCTCTCTTTCCATTGTCTTCAGAAAGAAGTGGGCAGTAGCATCTGTTACATGGCACTGGCAGGCCAGGCCTTTCAATGCAGCAAGGAATGCAGCTTCATCAAAAGTATTGGATGACAAGAATGTTGGGCCCATGGCCCACTTATTCAGCCCATTAGGGCAAAAGGGAGCGCTACTCTTTTTCTACTAGGGTTTGTTCTCTCTCTTTTATAAAAGGAGTAGCCGCCTTCCTTTTTTGGGTTTTCTCATTTTTTAAGGAGCAGCCGTCTGGAAAAAATAGGAAAAGCATGTAGCAGGTATTTCTTTTTTTCTAGGAGCATGGATTGCTAAGGGAAGAGAAGGAAGGGCTGCTGCTTGGTGCTTAACTACGTGGGAGGACTTCCACTCCAGGAATCACGTGAAGGTGCTGCAGAAGAAAAATAAGAGAAGAAGAAGAGAAGGGAAGAAAATAAGGAGGTAACGCAGGAGACCGTATTTTTCGGTGACGTAATCCTTATATCCCTATTATTCTCTTGTGATTGTTTCTCAAGTTCTGGCAAGGGACTTTGAGACTTGGATATTTATTATTTTATAGTGGATCTTCTTCTCTGGCTTGCCCGTGGTTTTTTTTTCCTTTATCTTGAAGGGATTTTCCACGTAAATCTTGGTGTTTCTGTGATTGTGTGGTTTGCGCATTTTTATTTATTATTCCGCTGCGTATTACGGTCTGCTAGTATTTGCTCGTACACGGATTCTTTCCCATCAACTGGTATCAGAGCCTGTGAATTTTTTTTTGTGTGTGCGAGCATGGAGGCCGGTAATGTTTCCCGCATGATCAGTCTGAACGAAACAATTGGATGATATGGAAACCAAGGATGGAGGACCTCTTATATTGCAAGGATCTATATGGACCTTTAGAAGGGGTCAAAGCAAAGCCCGCTACAGTGACAGACGATGCTTGGATCATGTTAGATCGGAAGGCAGTCGGTTTTATTCGGCAATGGTTGGATGATAGTGTCTTTCACCATGTTTCCACTGAGACTTCTGCAAACTCTCTTTGGAAAAAGTTAGAAAGTCTATATGAGAGAAAAACAGCTGGCAACAAGGCTTTCTTGATCAGAAAACTAGTGAATCTGAAATATAAAGAGGGTGCTTCTATTGCTGAGCATTTGAATGAAATGCAGAGTATTAATAACCAGTTATCCTCTATGAAAATGTCTCTTGATGATGAGTTGCAGGCATTGTTACTTCTCAGTTCATTGCCAGAAAGTTGGGAGACACTGGTAGTTTCCCTCAGTAATTCTGCACCAGACGGTGTTATCACCATGAGTCAAGTAACAGGCAGTTTGTTGAATGAGGAGTTAAGAAGAAAAAATTCAGCAACTTCTCAGATTGATTCACAGGCACTTGTCTCAGAGAATAGAGGACGGTCAAAGTCTAGAAATAGAGACAATTCATACAAGGGTAGAAGCAAATCAAGGTCAAGAAAAGATATTACTTGCTATAACTGTGGTGAGAAAGGGCACTACAAGAATCAGTGTAAGAAGCCTAAGAAGAGTAAGAAAAAGGGAAAAGAAGTGGAGGATACAGAGTCAAAGGAGAATATCACAGCTACTGTGCAGAGTGATGATTATTTGATTTTGTCTACTTCTGATGGTATCTTCTCATGTGAGTGTCAGAATCATGAGTGGGTGATTGACACAGGTGCTTCTTATCATGCTACACCACGGAGGGAGTTTTTTTCTACATATAAGACTGGAAATTTTGGTGTTGTCAAGATGGGAAATCAAGGCACAGCAGACATCATTGGCATGGGTGACATCCACATGAAGACCAATCTTGGCTGTAAGTTGGTGCTCAAGGATGTAAGGCATGTAGCTGACTTGAGGCTAAATTTAATCTCAGTTGGAAGACTTGATGATGAAGATTTTGATAGCAGATTTCATAAAGGGCAATGGAAGCTCAGTAAAGGTTCACTTGTTGTAGCCAGTGGGAAGAAATGTCACACTTTATACAGGTTGCAGGCTAAAGCTTATGGTGAACAGTTGAATGTTACAGAGAACGACTTCAGCATGGAGTTGTGGCATAAACGACTGGGACACATGAGTGAGAAGGGGCTGCAAGTTCTTTCCAAGGAAGAAGTTCTACCAGACTTCAAAGGTGTACATCTGAACCCATGTGTTGATTGTTTGGTTGGCAAGCAACATAGAGTTTCTTTTGCTAGTCCTGCTTTATCTAGAAAAATGCATGTTTTGGATCGTATCTATACAGATGTTTGTGGTCCTCTGAGGACAAAAACTCCTAGTGGATCAGTTAATGTTTCAGGCATCAGTGGTGCACTTTATTTTGTCACTTTTATAGATGATTTTTCTAGAAAAGTTTGGGTCTATGGTTTGAAGACTAAAGATCAGGTTATTAATGTCTTCAAAGAGTTTCATGCCAGAGTTGAAAGAGAGACAGGAAAGAAACTGAAATGTATAAGGTCAGATAATGGTGGTGAGTACACAGGGTTATTTGATAATTATTGCAGATCACATGGCATTCAACATGAGATGACAGTTCCTGGTACTCCTCAGCATAATGCAATTGCAGAGAGAATGAACCGCACCATCATGGAAAAGATCAGATGTATGCTTTCACAGTCCAAGTTACCTAAAAGATTTTGGGATGAGGCATTGAAGACAGCGGTTGATGTAATAAACTTGTCACCATGTACAGCTCTAGATGGTGATGTTGCAGAGCGTGTATGGTCAGGAAAAGATGTCTCTTATAAGCACTTGAGAGTGTTTGGTTGTCGTGCATTTGCACATGTTCCAGACATTGAGAGGTCCAAGCTGGATGGTAAGACAAAAGAATGTGCTTTGCTTGGTTACTCACATGATGAGTTTGGTTATAGACTTTGGGATCCAGAAAAGCAGAAGGTATTCAGAAGCAGAGATGTGGTATTTTTTGAAGATCAAACCCTTCAAGACTTCAAGAAGGAGGTGTCAGTCAAGTCTTCTGCAGGAGGATTAACAGACTGTGATCCAGTTACTCCTCTAGTAAATCAGGGTGATAGGGGAGATGTGCAAGAAAATAGTGCAGGAGCAGGTATTAACTCACCTGTAGGACATGTTGAGCAGGAAGGAGATCAGGAGCAACCTCCTACAGAGCCTCAGCTGAGAAGATCTATCAGACAACGTCAACCTTCCAAAAGGTATTCTACAGATGAATATATAATGCTTACTGATGCAGGTGAACCAGAATGTTACCAGGAGGCAGTTGAAAGTGAGCAGAAAAAGGAGTGGTTAGTAGGTATGCTGGAAGAAATGGATGCCTTACAGAAGAACCACACATATGATTTAGTGGAACTACCAAGAGGAAGGAAGGCTTTAAAGAACAAGTGGGTTTTCAGGTTAAAGACTCAACAGCATTGTTCTCAACCAAAGTACAAGGCCAGATTGGTTGTGAAAGGCTTTGGTCAAAAGAAAGGTATTGACTTTGAAGAGATTTTTTCTCCTGTTGTTAAAATGTCTTCAATTCGTGTTGCTCTAGGTATTGCTGCTAGTCTAGACTTGGAGGTTGAGCAGTTAGATGTGAAGACAGCTTTTCTTCATGGTGATTTGGAGGAGGAAATCTATATGGAGCAACCAGAAGGCTTCAAAGTCAAAGGTAAAGAAAATCTTGTCTGCAGATTGAAAAAAAGCTTATATGGGCTGAAGCAAGCTCCAAGGCAGTGGTACAAGAAATTTGATTCATTTATGGCTGAAAATGGATACAAAAGAATGGCTTCAGATCATTGTGTGTATATCAAATGGTTTAGTGAGGATTTTGTCATACTCCTACTTTATGTTGATGACATGCTTATTCTTGGGAAAGATATGTCTATGATTGACAGGTTGAAGAAGGAGCTGAGCAATTCATTTGAAATGAAGGATATGGGACCAGCAAAGCAAATACTGGGTATGCAGATTTCCCGTGATAGAAGAATCAAGAAAATATGGTTGTCACAGGAAAAGTACATTGAGAAGGTATTGGATAGGTTCAGTATGATCAATGCAAAGCCAGTTGGTTCTCCTCTTGCAGGTCACTTCAGGTTGTGCTCAGAGCAAAGTCCTTCAAGTGATGAGGAGAAGGAGAAAATGAAGAAGGTTCCTTACGCTTCAGCAGTCGGAAGTTTGATGTACGCGATGGTATGTACGAGGCCAGACATCGCATATGCAGTGGGTGTTGCTAGCAGATTTCTTGCAAATCCAGGGAAAGAGCATTGGGCAGCAGTGAAGTGGATCTTCAGATATCTCAGAGGAAGCTCCAAAGTTTGTTTAAGCTTTGGGGGTGGTCCAGCTGTGCTGATTGGTTACACAGATGCAGATATGGCGAGAGATATTGATACAAGGAAGTCCACATCAGGTTTCATACTTACTTTTGCAGGGGGAGCTGTGTCATGGCAATCCAGATTGCAAAGGTGTGTAGCTCTCTCTACCACAGAGGCAGAATATATTGCTGCTACCGAGGTCTGTAAGGAGATGCTGTGGATGAAAGAATTCTTACATGAATTGGGATTGAAACAGAAAAATTATGTGGTACATTGTGACAGCCAGAGCGCCATCCACTTGTGCAAGAACCCAACTTTTCATTTCAAGTCAAAGCATATAGATGTGAGATACCACTGGATTCGAAATGTGTTTGAAGAGAAGCAGTTACAGCTTCAGAAAATTCACACAGATGAAAATGGGGCAGACATGTTGACAAGACCTTATCAAAAGAAAGGCAAGAGATATGCCGACAGCTGGTCGGCATGATTTCACACTAAGGAAGCATGAGACAGCCTCCCTTATGGGCTGAAGGGGGAGGTTGTTGGGCCCATGGCCCACTTATTCAGCCCATTAGGGCAAAAGGGAGCGCTACTCCTTTTTCTACTAGGGTTTGTTCTCTCTCTTTTATAAAAGGAGTAGCCGCCTTCCTTTTTTGGGTTTTCTCTTTTTTAAGGAGCAGCCGTCTGAAAAAAATAGGAGAAGCATGTAGCAGGTATTTCTTTTTTCTAGGAGCATGGATTGCTAGGGGAAGAGAAGGAAGGGCTGCTGCTTGGTGCTTAACTACGTGGGAGGACTTCCACTCCAGGAATCACGTGAAGGTGCTGCAGAAGAAAAATAAGAGAAGAAGAAGAGAAGGAAGAAAATAAGGAGGTAACGCAGGAGACCGTATTTTTCGGTGACGTAATCCTTATATCCCTATTATTCTCTTGTGATTGTTTCTCAAGTTCTGGCAAGGGACTTTGAGACTTGGATATTTATTATTTTATAGTGGATCTTCTTCTCTGGCTTGCCCGTGGTTTTTTTTCCCTTTATCTTGAAGGGATTTTCCACGTAAATCTTGGTGTTTCTGTGATTGTGTGGTTTGCGCATTTTTATTATTATTCCGCTGCGTATTACGGTCTGCTAGTATTTGCTCGTACACGGATTCTTTTCCATCAAAGAAAGGGTCTTTGGAGGCTGAATTCTATAATGAAATACTTCTATACCATGTCTAATTTAACTAGCTGCTGGTGATTATCATTTGAGACAGGGACATCAATGTAAGCGCAAAGTATAAAACAAATGCAAATGGGTGCAACTTCACTGTGTTTTAGTTTGTTTTTCATGGTCCTACAGTAGTGTTTGATGACTAGATGCTCCCATGTTGCTTCATAAGAGCATATATAATTAAGGCAACTAAATTTTGTGGTATGATCATGCCTCATGATCAAACAAATTGGTACCAACACCCAGTGCCCATACTGATAAAAATGGCATCCTCAGCATTTAAACAATTATATATTGTGATGGACTTTGGACAAGAATGTATAGTGTTCTGTACTGGCGTGTTTATGCACATGGGGCTTCCTTACAGAGCTAAGCTTTTTTCTGTCTATATGCATCACGCTACGTCAATGGAATAATACTGAGTTAAGAATGAAGAAAATATTGTGAATGTCATGATATCATTGGGAAGATTATCATGTGCTGTCACCAATATATGTGATGCATGTGTTAGAAAATTCCTACCATATTCTCAAATAATTGACAATGGATTCTGATTTGGTGAATGTTCTGTAGAATATGAGAGATATTTCCATCTTCTGCACTCTCTATTCTTTTAGCTCTCTTGTCAAATCCTATATTTTCAAAGCCACAAACGTTTATTTTTAGGTGTTAGGTGGTTTGCTTCGCTCCTCTAACAGCGAAATTCTTATTCCTTCTATCATTTATACCATCTATCTCTCTCTTTCTCTCTCTCTCTTTATCCCAGACTATGGGGCAACTGATGGTCTTGTTTACCGTAACTGTTGGTGGTGTTTAAAGTGTGGGAATCCTCCGTAGGAAGTAATCAGAACAATCAACAAGGAGATCAAAACAACTGGGAGAATGTGATCCCCGTCGTCGTAGACGCAAACCGTTATATAATTCTTCAGCTAGCAGTGTGCCTTGGCATTTTTGAAATCTTAATGCACTCGTTGCTTCTTACAGTAGGCCAACTGGTCATTGATGCATCATTGAAGATGATCTGTCCAGCAACCACCACAACAATCGTGTTTAGATGCAAAAGGAATAAGGATTCTGACCCAGAGAAGACCTACTTGTTTCTCTATTTCTTAGTGTTATCTTTTAGCTTTTTCTAATTATTGATTCAGTCTCTTTTTAAGTTCTTCACATTTGATCTATGTTTTCATTTTAATACAAAGTTACTTCATGTATTTTATTTTATTTTATTTTTCTATTGCGTTTCTTTCTTTTCACAGAAATCTACATTAATTTAGAAAGGTTATTTTTCCTTACAAGGTTTCAAATTTAAAAATTTGGACAGATAAAATAACCTTTAAAAGAATCTGGACAGTTAGAATCATGGAACCCCTTGCAAAGCTCCATGGGCTTCCCATGTCGAAGCCCATATTTTACGGCAAAAAAAATCTTCATGCATCACCTCCGATGTATAAACACGCACACTGGACACACTCATTGACCGTGGCCAATGAGCCCGTGCCCGGTGCACACCTTCGTGCACCAAAGCCGGCGCACAAAGACATTTCCCTTACAGCATGACGGAACAAAATGGCAAAACGGCTGCTATCTGAAAGCTGACAAAATCCAACCATCCACATTCAACCAATGTTGCTAAAAGATAATTCAGCATAGCAAAGAAATTTGCTCAGGCTGGCTAATTAGGCCACTAGTTTCCACATTTGCATTGAGAAGGGATGCCCAAGAAATGCCCAGAATGCATGATGAATACACTGATGTAGGTGCTCTAACTGCATTGAATTGGTTAACAATCTGTACTCCGAAAACTGAGTTTCTACCATTTTCTATTAAATCCTAATCTTGAGCAATCCAATTTACAAAGCTAGCAGTTCTCAGATTAGCACTTAATGGAAGTACAAGAGCACAGTAGAAAACAGGACCCACACAATGTTATTTACAAGGCTCCCCGGATGATAAGACCTGAAATCTGAAAAACAATAAAAGAAATCTACGGGCTTGGCTTAACTTTTTCTTCCCGAGATTCTCTGTTTCTGAAGCCTCTCACTCCTCAAATTACTCAAAGCAGCCAAGGAAACCCCCCGCCGCTTCCTCTTAGGCTTTCGCCCTCTGCGTTTGCCTGCGTAGCAGGGCTTAAGAACTGTTTGTTGTGGCGTACCAACATTCTTTGTTTCTGGACCTGGCTGGGGCTTTGAAACTTTGGGGGCAATACTCTCCTCCTCAGAGGGGGACTCAGCTTCTTCTTTAACCAATTCTTGAGGTTTCTGTCTTGGCTGACTGGCCTTCTCAAAATTCTGAAACTCTTCCTCAGCTGCTTGATTGTCTATCAGAACATCATCAGCCCTCTGCAGACCAAACAAGAAATTGGTGTAATTAGTGTTCAAAAGATATAACTTGCTAACCATCCCATTTCTCAAGAATTGCAGGTAATATCAGATGGTTTTTACATATTTGAGGCTAATCTCACCATTCAGCAAGCTCTCTTTGAACCAGTAAACAAGGCACAGAATATTTAATCGAAAAGTCAATTTCATGTTGCAGAATATAAAATGTCAATCACCTAGGGACATGAAAAATTAGACAAGACTGCAGATCCTGGCACCACCTTACAATTACCTGAATTTGTAAAGATGTTTAGAGTACAAAACCAACTAAAACAAACGAAGTTATTGAAAAACGCTAATACTTTCTTGGACAATGGCAACAAATTAACTTTTCCAAGATTCATTTCTCTACAGTTGGTCAGTCAATAAGTGAACTTTTAAGGGGTTTGTTCTAGTTTGGCACCTTAATAACTCTAGCATGACATTAAATTACACGTTATTCAGAAATACGGTGATATTTTCTTGTTAAAAAACAATTAACGCAGAAACATCAATAAGCATGAAAAGTCTTACATCTTTGCACAAGTCTCTGATCTGATGCCGATTCAAGAGGCCATCAGCAGCAGAGAGTAGACCCCTTGTACTTTCAATAATATCCACATCAGCAGCATCTCCATAGCTCGAAACTGCACTTTCAGGCATCACCATATCTTCCATCTCATATTCAGATACATGGGGTGGAGTACATATAGCTCTGACAGGCAATCCATCTCCATTATTTCTAGGAGAATCACTATGACTTTGGGCATAACTAGGAGGTGGATCACCGGAAAACAAATTTGCAGGATAAGAAGAGATCTCTCTGGCATTTCCGCACGTGACCTGGTTGAGATGAGTCGTCAGCTTGAGAACTCGGGACTGAACAACTTCGATGTTCAAAAGAATTTGCTCTAATGGACTGTCACGACCCCTGATGCCAAGTAGCCACTCATTGTCCTCAGTGCCTCTAACATTTTCATCTGCAGCAATCAAGGATTTCAGCACACGGAAAAGAATATAATAAGCTACAAAGAGCAAAATGGGCATGCTTTTCAGTCAATTCATGTTGACCATGCAATTATACACATATGACGATAAATAAGGCGAAGAGAAAGTGTACTTGACCAGTTTATTAGTTCCATTTGTCTGCTTAAAGCTTCCAGCATGCATATTCAGATGATGTGGGATGTACACTATGAGGTTTGAATGAAACCAAATAGAGCATGCTTTATATGGTAAATACTCTCTGGAAATTGCAATTTCTAGGACCAATAGCAACTTTCATTCAGATTTCCTCTCCCGTCTTCCCTGGTGGCATTTTGCAGAAATTTAAATAAATTCAGCAGACGTTCTTGAAACAACTCATAAAATTTATTTATGTTGGACAACATGCATAAGTCCGACCATTTGGCATTCTAACTATTCTTGAACTACTTTTAAAGTAAGATCCCCACACTCTCTGTATATATTAATGGCATTGGAACTAGTTCAAGATGCTAGCGTAAGAATAGACTATGCTAACCGAACCTTTTGATATCACACTCTCCATAGAAATGTCTTCTATGCAGCAATATTTGATTTAATAAGTCAGCAGGCACTGTGGCAATGCAGAAAAATAGCCAAGCAAAGATAAAGGAACAATGCCAACATGGTGTCATGGTTATCTTGCTGTGACAAACTCTCCTAAATAAATCTCTTTGGTTCCCAAGTAGTTTTAACATGAATATTTTGAATAATCAGAAGGGTGCTTTGCAGTCTTTCTGAAATCCCAAAGTATTCCTCATTATAAGGCTGAATTGGAACGCCCAAGAAAGCTTCTTGGCTGCATAAATTTGAACAAAGCTGAAAAAGTGATCTTTGTTTAAGTGTATTCAGGTTTATTCAGAAATAAGACAGCAACACCAAAGACTATGGAGACCGATTTACAAAGCAGCTCAAGTATTTATCCAACAGCTGAAAACAGGTTACCCCTGAACAACCAGTTTCAACAAGGGAGTTACCATCACCGGACAGAAATCCCATAACAAGTGGATTATTTACCAGAATTACAGATGCAAAAAAGACTGAATTGAGCCATAATAGACAAAGTCCAGTACCAACATTGGTTGACCATAAGAATCCTATTTCATGGCGGGTGATGCTATCAACAAGAACTGATTTAAATCCTTTCTCAGGATCTTCCAACCAGATTAGTTAAGATGTTCATCACCTAACGGTGAAGCTTGTAACTAAGGCATTAAGGCTTCTTTGGTTCTTCACATGCCTATGCTATTTATCCACTTCACCAACTTGTCCTCTTCTTAACAAACTAACAGCCAGCCGGACAGCCGGACAGCTGACATCTGCCCTTCACTTACACCATTCAACTAGCACTGGTAGGGTGGCTAAAATATCTTTAAAGAAACAAACAATTACTTAAATATTAAAAGTTTGATGTTCTCGAAAAAATAATGCACCATAAAATCTACAGTGGATCAACTAAGATTATAAAATTGAATGTTATTCCATTAAACATCTTTGCTCTTCTACACCATAAAAATTAGGCAAATTACTTGAACATCAAATTTTCTCTGCAAGGACTTCTAAAAGAAACGCAACATCTCACACGATCTTATGTATTCATATATTGTACTGGATCCATAAGAGACCAACATAATAACCATAACATGTAGAACTTGGCTAAGCATATCTTCTTCACTTCCACTGATTTATGTTTGAATGAACCAACTAAAAATTATTTAAAAATTTGGATAACAAGACTAAAAATTAACACAAATGGCTGCTAATATGTCAAAATAAGAAAACTTTTCCAGTAATAGATGTGTAATATAACTTCCGTTTAGGGAGTTACATGGGGAGAAATAGTATTGTTTCATTCCTGTGTTCAAAAAAAAAAAATATTATAACTTTGAATCTTAACAAAGTTGCAGGGCAAAAAAATTGCAGACTATGGGCACAGTAATCATGCTTACCTTGTTCACAACAATCATCAACTGAGTGACCATCTGTTTCAGCTTTCTTATTTTCTGCAGAAGATTGAAACAGCAGTTACCAATAATAAATTCTATGCATAAAACACAGGGCAAATATATTCATATAAATAAGAGATATTACCATAGTAAGAGAATATATGGTGGTTTGACATATATGAAGATATGTCAACTATATCTTCGTTTCTTTTTCTTTTTCTCCTCTTCATGACTTGTTTTTTGGGACTTCTACCAGTCAGAGGCACTGATCTAGACACAGAACCATCCGGCACATCCATTTTTAACAGAAACTCTTTTTCACACCTGTAAGCTGCACGTCCTTTATCATATTTTAATGCTTGTGACCGCAGTTCCTTCATCCGTAATTCTAACCACTGGCACCTCCACATCAGAGGGCTGATGAATTTTCTCCAATGAGCAGTTACCTTTTTCTTCCTGTAAAGTTATAGGTCAAACTTATAGGAGCACATAAGACAATAAGACACATGATGCAATCTTTCCATTCAACATTGAGTCAAAAAATGCAAAATGACAAATCAAGATAATGGCAAATAAGTCTGGAAAACTTGCTAACTGACCATGATACTCTTCCCAGAACAACCACATGTCCCAGCATTCATTTTTTCAGAGCATCTTTCTTAAATTAGTTTAAAACCACAACCAAGGAAAATCCTTAACCCCAGATTCCTCTAATCCATTGAAAGAATAACAAAGTGTAGACAAGTGATAAGTTTTATTTAAGTTCAAAATTAACAAAGTCTGAAACAGGTTGAACCATGATTAATAGGGGAAAAAAATCTTACAACAATAATTTATCATGCAGTTTCCAATTAGGACAAGTGGTTACATATTCTCAAAGTAAAAAAGGACTTCCTCACCTGTTCCTGAAGCTAAGAAAAATAAATAGATAACATTTAATTGATGCAGTTTCCATCATAGGTAACTAAAGGGAAAAAGAGAAATATGGCAGTGAATTTAACATGTCATCCCTTCAGAAAGTTTGAACTTCAAGCATCCAAAAGTTTGCCAACTCTTATGAAATACTAACCTTACATGTGTTGGCTTGTGCCAAGCAAGTCTACCAGTGAACATAATGTTGTGGTAACCAGATTTGAAAAGACTCAGCAACATGCCTTTCTCCTTCAAAAAGATCAAAAGTTATCTTGTTCCCCCTTAATCTCTAACTCTTTCCAATGTTAAGGGAACTTGGAGGGCTGCTACATGGTTGCATGAGCTTAAACTGCCACTACTGCATAGTTCACCTGGTTTCTTCATATTAGGATAATAATATCCTGTTCTGCATTTTATTTAATCTAGTCCATGCTAGCATGTAACATATCAAGCTTCAATGCTGTTTTGCTTGTGAAATATATTTAAGAAACTTGGAATCCTTCCTGAATTTGTTAGACTAACAGGAAATTGTTCACATTTTCAGCTCAACTATCCCACAGTTTTTTTATTCACCTTTGTAGCAAGCTTTCATTACAATCTAGACTAGTGGTAGAATATAGGAATATACTAGTGTAAAAAAGGTATTCCATCCAAATGACTCGCATTCTTATTATTTTTACACAACGAACTTAAACCATGTCTCATCCACATATGTTTGACACAGTTTATTCCTCTTTCTCAAACTTTATTCTAGGTTACATGGACATGGGTTTGTTTGTCAGATGAAGGTGCCTCTGTAAGCATCAGGCCTTTCAATTCTAAAAAGCCATGGCCGAGTGCCAAGTCAATGCTAGTGTTAGTATTGGATGCTAGTACCATAGGCTACGTCAAAGGGTATGGGTAACACTGGCTTTCTTTAACCCTTTGTAATGTAATCATGGGAAAGAAAGCTTAAACAGCAAGTTCCAAAGGACTGGATATGAAACCAGCTAGAATATAGGCAATAGTGAAATGATTTCATTCACTCGGCCAATAAAGCAAATCCTTCAAATGATGAGGATGACAACAGTATTCAACTCAACTCCCCTTTTTCCAACTATATGGGATTAGTTACATGAATCTGCTTCCTCCACTCTGCTTTATTCAGGACTAAGTCAATACTCAAATTATAAATAGTTATATATTTCTTAATTATTTCTATCCATGTTTTTTAGGTCTACCTCTACCCCTATCAGTACCATGGACTGTTAAAAGATTACTTTTCCTAATTAGAGCATTTAAAAGTCTTTGTTGTATATGTCTAAACCATCGTAATCAATTTTCTCTCATTTTATCTTCATTGGGGTTACTCTTATCATTCAAATTGCTTCAAAATGATAAGGATGTCAACAATAAACAAGAAAAAAATAGCATAGTACTAAAAGTTGCTTCAAAATGATATAAATCAAGTTTGGACAAACTACTGTAAAACATATAAAAGAAGGGCAGAGAAAACATATAGGCAAGTGATATAGATTCGATATTTCATTTTTCTCCAAATAAAAATAAATATGTTCAATATACTCTAATCACCACTTCCTCATGTAGTCCTGATAATGATAAATTCTACTGAGCATGGGTGCAAAAAGCTAGTGCAATTAGCACAAGAAATTATGAAGGACTCCGAGTTAATAACATAAAAACACAAATCACCAAGCTTCAGTAAAAAAGAATATATATATATCTGCCTGATAAGAAACTCACCTAAAAACCCTGTTAAACCCTGAGTCCACTTCAACATCACTCTTGTTAAGCTTTAACTCATTATCGGACCCCGAGAACGTGCCCCCAAACGAGCTCGAGTACTCCGTGGCATCAGGGTCTTCAGCTTTAACCTTCTCAATGGCAACACCGTCATCACAATCAAGAATATTGACTTCCTGATCCATGCGATCATCCACCTTTTTTTGGTCACATGATAACTCGGCATAGAATCCACCGTCTTCGCAGTTACTCGCACACACCAAACCTGTGGTCTCATTCATCATCACCTTTTCTCCACTTGCCTCCTCCACTTCAGATTTAACAACAATATCAGGTTTTCTTTCTTCATCGATACCAACTAATGCTTGGGCAGGAGCCATGGCACGGAAATTTCAACTAGTATCGAGCTCTGAATTCTTGAGAACCAAATCTGGAGAAAAGAGGGAAAAGGAACGATGTCAACTTTGAATGAGATTTGGTTATACACTTGAGTTTAACGGTAGAACGCAACTATTGCTACAAAAGCAAAAGGGGAAAATAAAACATGGAATTCAAAAACACTATTTTACCACCATAACTGATTAAAACCCTAGAATCTCCCAATTTTTTTTCTTTTTCAAAAGAGATTGTTGAAGGCGCGAAACCCTCAGTTCTACCCTATATCCCAAATGAAGTTCTTGATTCTAACGAACGAACTCAATGCTCTAAAGATCCTGCAAATCCCTAAAAAATGGGCAAAAAAAAAAAAAAAAAACGAGTTTCAAAACCTAACACAGCAACCTTCACCAAAAAGAACAAAATTTTAAAATATAAACGCTTGCCGTAGTCTCGAAATCCAAAACCCTAGATTGATAAGCAAAAGTTTACACGAAAAAAAGGGGGAAATCTCACCCTTGCAGAAGGGGAGGCTGCTGCTTCCCCGCAAGCGAAGCTAACTAGAAACCGCCACGGCGCCACCGCAGGGATCAGTGACACGTGCGACGTGGCAAGGGGCGCATAAGGGCCGAGTCACAACCGGTTTTCGGCGCTGAACCGTCTTCGAGTTGACCCTGGACCGGCGGCGCCAATTGGGTTACCGGAAAAAGAAAGAGATGCGGAGCGATCCAGCACTTGAACCGCTGAGTTCGCTGTAGTCATCTATTTTTATCATTATTTTTTTTTATTATTTATAAAAAAATTAATTATAAAATATTATTTACCTTCTTCATAATTTTTATATAATTATTATTATAGGTCCTTACATACTTCTCTCATTTAAGTTTTAATATGACAAAAAAAAATTATATCCAAAATTATAGTTAAATTTAAATGCAAATATATAAAATTTACTTGCAGTGCTTTGATAATTAAGTTGAGCTCGTTTTAATACCATTTGTCATAACTCAAAACTTTATTTAAAAATTTATTTAAAAAATATTATTTAGACTTCTTAATCAAGCATCTAAATTTTTTTTAGTATAATTAATATAAAAATAAATACTTCTTAATATAAATTCTTATGATGTAAGAAATTTTAAGATTACTTATTGAAATATTTATATATATCTATGCAAAATTTGACCCTGCTTGAATCTTATGGCAAAGGTATTTTCCAACGAATGATACTAAAAAAAACTCTAATTAGGTGAATTAAGTACATCGATCTTTGATCAGGGCTGCCAATGTGCGTAGCTTTTGTTTTGAAAAAATAGCTCAATATTTAAATTATTGTTTTTTAAATGGAAGACCAAGGACAAGATCAGATCCTTCAGAGAAACAAAAAATCAAGAGAAAAGACTTTGTTTGCTGTGATCGGTGCAGCAAGTCCTACGTGGGCTATATCATCCCTTTTTATTGATCCACATGCATATGATACCCATTAAAAAATGTTAAGATACCTTTATGACATCCCATGAAAAAAAATTATGACATCCTAATTTTAAACTTACGACACCCCAGTTTAATCTTACGACACTCGTTCAGAAAGAAAAAAAAAATTATGACACTCTAGTTATAAACTTATGACACCGTAGCTATAAAATTACGGTACCCACTCAGAAAACGTGTCTGTACATAAAAAAAAAATTGAACGAGTATTAATGCATGCCATGTCAAAATTTAAGCTGATACCCAATTTTAAACTTACGATACCCTAGTTTTAAACTTATGACACCCATTCAGAAAGCAAAAAAAATTATGACACCCCAGTTTTAAACTTACGACATCCTAGTTTTAAACTTACGATACCCGTTCAGAAAACGTGTCTATACACAAATTCCAAAAAAAACTGAACGGGTATTAATGCACGTTACATATTTTTTTTGGAATTTGTGTATAGACACCTTTTCTGTATTTAATTTTATAACTACGGTATCGTAAGTTTAAAACTGGGATGTCGTAATTTTTTTTTTACTTTTTGAACGGGTGTCTTAATTTTATAACTACGATGTCATAAGTTTAAAACTAGGATGTCGTAATTTTTTTTTGCTTTTTAAATGGGTGTCTTAACTTTATAACTACGGTATCGTAAGTTTAAAACTAGAGTGTCGTAATTTTTTTTCTTGAAATATTATAAAATTATTTTAATATTTTTTAATAAGTATCGATTAATAAAAAAAATTATATAATTTACATAGAACTTGATGCACCGAATGCGATGTACAAAGATTTTTTATTTCCAAAACCAAAGCCTTTCTAGGATTCAAGAGGGGCCCCTCTCCTATGATCGCTAGCGTGGATCTAGGAGAGAGTGCACAATGCTTATTCCTTTTTTTTTTTTCTTCATAGATATTTTTTTTTGTGCTGGCACGTTCAAGGAGATCTTCATGATAATAGTAACGATCATTTTTGGTAGGCTAACATTTGTTTGATTTATTGTCTTGGTAAAAATTACGATCACATTTTATGTTGGAACCAATATATGTGAGGTAATAGTCAAGCATATAACTAGATACGTACGCATGCATGCGCTATGGGTGCTAGAATTTAACTGAAGTCATTCTTTGATTTTAGGATGGTATACATCAGGATCTGAATAGTGTTCTTTCGTTCAAATAGACTTGTAAGATAATCTTCACGCAAGAAACTCAGGGGTTGGTCTTGCGGAAGACCCTACACTTAAGTCAGTGACAATTCTTAGCAAACAGATGAGAGAAGAAGACTCTACTAGAAGGATCTCTCAAAGATGACCTCTTGAGAGAGATGACCTCTGCTAGAGTTTTCTTTTCGAGCTTAGGTAGCACATATGGGGGGTCTTAAGATTGGGTATTTATAAACCGCTGGGATGATGGTAGGTTGTTACCTGATTTCTCTGGCTTATTTTAGGAAGTCAAAAGCCGGTATATTCAAATCTTATTAGTTGCGGGCATTAACAATGGCTAGTTTGATTTGAATCTCGTTAATTATGAGGATCTACAATTATGAGGCTAATAGATGCCTTTCGAGATTCAGTTATTCATGGGCGTTAGGCCATATTTAGTTTTTACTTCTGTTTTGGAGATGTGAGAAGCCGATGCAACTAGAATCCTGTCAGCTAACCAGCCTCATCAGGGATTTGAAATTTCATTGATTGTGGTCAAGGGTCGTGTTTAGTTTTTTGTTCCTATTTTAGGAAGATTGCTCTAAGATTCATGTGATTAGGACGGTTCATCCTTCGAAACTCTTGGCGTTGTGCGAAGCGATAAGGGTGCTTGATCCGAAAAAGGGATTCTCGGTCCTGCCAAAGTTCGAGGATGACTTGAATTTGCCGAGACATAAAGGTAGCTCGATCTTGCTGAGGCACAAAGGTAGTAGCTTCATTCCGTCGAGGCACCATAGTACTTTGATTATAGTTTGTCTTTTTCTGAATGTAACGATTAATAAGTTAAAATTAAAATTAAATTTTTTTGTATATCATATATATTAATATCGATGCGATGATAATTTTATTCTGCATCAAGAATTATAGCAGCACTTTGGTTCAATGATACGAAAATGTCATTGCAGTTCAAACTCAAGTCAAAGGTAAAATCTTGTAGCCTTCTCGTTATTTTTCGTTATAAGAAAAAGATGGAAAGAGAACAGTGTTCTAAGACTTACTGTTAGTGGAGAAAGAAAGATGAAAAAAAAAAAAAAAAAAAAAAGCCCCATCCTTTTGGATGGGGTTTCTTTTATAAGCAGGCTTCGGGTCAAGTGCTGGAAGTCATCTATACCATGATACTTACATTATTACGATGGAATTGATGGGAATTTTTGGAATTGTTTACCTGCCATGAACTATACCTTTTAGCATAAGGATGTGCATTTAAGGGATGGGATCTATAAAAATTATTAGAGATGATATTTTTAAAATTAGATGTATTTATATTTTTAATTTTTTTAAATTAATAAAAAAATTTTTTTAATTTTATTTCGTTTATATGGGAGATGAATGTTTATATAAAAATTTAAATATATTATAAAACTATAATTTTAGTATAATGTATATAAGAGGATTAAAATTACAGTTAATATTTAAATATGTTTGTGATTGATAGAATTACGGATCTTCTTGCTAATCACTAATATAGTCTATGAATATTATAAATGTGATAATCTTATCCGGATTGTTGTGTAGAGACACTTAGTGGAGGATTATATAATAAAATTATATAGGACTTGTACCGACATAATTTGAATATTTATTTAAGACCATTATAAAGAATTTAATTTATGTCACAAGATGATCATATGTAAATCAACCTTAATCCTGATTTAATCACAGACACCTTGATTGTGCTATTGAATCTTTTGGTTTATTTGTTAAAGCTTATTTAATGTTGGACCCAATACTTACATCTTGGAGGTTTAATAACACATGGGGTTGGAAATGTGATTTAAAGATATGGAATCTATGGCTTATGAGAAGAAACTTAAAATTAGTTCCCTTAAGTGTTGATTATATAGCTAAACAGTTATGTGCATAATTTATGATGTTTGACTAGTGAATCAATATACTTAAAGAACAAGAGATAATTAGAGGGGTATAACAGTTATTTCATCTAGCTTTAAGTATTAACTAATTATGAAAGGTTGAATTATATGTAATGACAAGTTTTTGAGTAAAATTAATCCGTAATTTTAAGAATGCAGTCTCAAGTTTTTAGTGGAATAACTTCGAGATTAATAAACTGAATAAATAATTAAACAGTTTTAATTGAGTTTATTTTAGTTCATGATCACCACACCGTCTTAGTTAATCGCATTGAATACTTTTGAATTGAATAATTAATGTGATTATTTATTTATTTTTTTAAAATAAAATATTTATTAAAACTTTATAATAAAGAGCTTATTATGAAGATAAATAATCAATTTGATTGATTATTTTTTTCATATTTATTTTGGTACAATAAATTGATTATTGGATAAAATAAAATATGTTTAGATACATTATTCATATAATAATTGATATGAATGGTTGCACATAATTGTTATTGTGGAACATCATACAAGAGAATTTTGCTCTTGTAAGTGGTGCATATTATGAGTTGATGGAGAGAGAGAAATTTTAATTTTTAATATTTTTGATAATATAATTATTAAAAATATTAAAATAAAATAATAAATTTGATTTATTAGATATTTAAAATTAATAATATTTAAAATTATTAAATAAGATTTGATAATTTAGATATTATTATATTTAATTTTACTATTATTTGTAAATTAGTTGCAAATAGGAAAACAACTTTTTCCTTGTGATCAAGGAGTTGACGTATATGCGTAGAGAATTGTTCTCATATGGTCAAAATAGATTGTAACATATAAAAGTTATCTAAATTAAATATAAAGATTATCTAAATTAAATTAATTTAAAATAATTTTTTTTTGATTCACCTAAAGCCTATAAATAAGTCCTATTGTGGACTTTTAAAAAAATGTGATACAATAAAAGAAAAGTTTCTCCTCATTTTCTTTCTTTTTTATGTGCGCTAGAGCTAAGAGTCGATATCCGAGATTCGAATAAGAGTGAGCCTACTCTCATAATTCGATACCAATCCTAAGAAAGGTGAGAAAGGCTTTGATTCGAATCCTGTAGTAGGAAGTGTCTGTGTTTAGATTTTTTCTTTTGATATGATAATATTAATTTTATGCATGTTAAACGATATGCATGCTTCCACTACATATATATATATATGATATATATTTTTTGAATTCAACAACTCATGCACTAATATTAATATTGTCATGATGTTGACATGTGATATTTTTGATATGCTTTATAATATTTGATATTTGACTTGCATATTTGGATGTGTACATAAATATTTGATATTTAGTATGCTATTCTTTATTTGCTTAAAAGTTGAGCATGGGATATAGATCCCAAGATTTATGGGCATGGGATTGATTATGTTCTTAGTTTATTATGTTCAACCCACCCCAGGGGTGATCTAAGAGAGAGGCTACCGGTAGTAACTCGTGCAGTAGGGATATTAGGGATGCAGCTCATAGTAGGGATATTAGGGATACACCATAAGGAAGGTTATTGGTAGTACCTTGGTGCATTTAACCGAATTACTCCGAAGAGCACAATAGACTGCAAGTATCATCTGTGATTAAACACAATAGGATGTTAAGTAGCCTATGTGATTTAATTGCGACACGTTGGAAATTTTTTTTTTTTTTGAAGCCACAAGGATATGTGATTTATCACCTTTATCAAATTTTTAATCCTTGATTTATAATCACGCTTATCCTAAACAATGTTTCTTCACGGTGAAGCACTCACGCATGATTAGCGGTGGGTGAGGAAGGAATAACAAAAATAGCGGTGGTGAGATTTGTTTGTTTTGGGCGTTGAAATTCCAAACAAGAAAAAGGAACGTGGGTTTCCTTATTTGGTGAAGAACACTGGATATGGAGATTGGTAGTTAAGATTACACGGGTCCGGATCTAAGTGAATCACTGTCTGTGTGGTGTTTATTGAGAACAAATCCCAGGGCGTTGGTTTTTAAACGTAATCTGAGCTGAGATCAAATCCTTGGGCGTTGGTTTTAGAAAACTAACAAAAAGGATCTGGGCGGTTGGTGGAAAGATTTAAACCTTCCACCTTTGAAATAAAAACCAACGCCCACGATCTCATTGAAATATTTTTTGAAACCAAATAATATATAAAGGAATTTAATTTTGGGCCTTAGCTTTTGAAGCAAATTGGGCCTAAGCCCACTCCAAACAGTTTGGCCATAACATGGCCGGTCATAGGAATTGGCCTAAAATGTTGGGCCTGACCCAAAACCCATGATCATTAAAATAGAATAATTTATTTGATAAATTATTTTTATCATGCCATATAAAAATTAGAGATACCCATCTTATGCGTCATAACATGTGACTCATTGCATTATTTATTGTTTTATTCTAGTTTGAGAAATTAGACTAGGACATACAAATAATGCACCCAACAGAATTTTTCATAAAATGTTATGGGTTTCATAAAATTTCTTCATAAAATATTTAAAAGAAATTTAATGAAAAATAATTTATATAATTGTGAAAGTTGAAAACCGACCTTTTCTAAAAACTATTGATTAGGACTATTTGACTAATGTCTTAGTTAATGAACAAAGATAATATTATTATGATTCTAAACATATTTAAAAAGGGGTTTTTAAATGGGTGGTTTTGAACTATAATATTAAGAATTTGATTCTTAAATAAAATTATAAAATTAAAAATAGTCTTAGGTTAATTTAATAATAAAATTATTAAATCTAAGACTGATCTATTTAATTTCATAAATAACAAGAATATGATTTTTTATATAGAAATTAATTTTAAAGATTAATATGTGATATTAAATTTTAATAATATAATTATTAAAATTTTTTGATATTAATTTTTAAAAGATAATGGTTATCTTTAAATATTTACAAGATTTCGATTCTTGAGAGAATTAAATTCATAGATTAAATCTACATGAGATGATAAGATTTAAATATTATTGAATTTAATTCATTAAGATAAAAGGTTATTTTTATATAATAAATATAATCTCACTTTAATAATGAGTAATTAATAAATTCGTTGGTCTTCACCATTGGTTTAGCATCATGAGAGTTGAACGGCGCCGCTTTGATTTCGTTTTCCTACGAGTGATGTCCGTTCAATTCAATAACAAGGCTAGATCTTTTAAGATAGAATTTCTAGATGTATTTCAAGCCTAACCTATCATACGGCGGCACACTTGGGTTAAGTCTAGGAATTTGAAATGGTGGGTCTTACTCATAAAGATATGAGATCAAATATGTTGATTATATCTTTGACCAAACATTTTCTAATTCGGTAGTTAATGAGTGTGAAAATAAGGAGTTATTTCAGAAACATACTTATTAATCAATAAGAGTCTCGGTTTAACTAAGTGTGCGAGCTGACCTACCCTATGGTGGCAGACTTGTACATGACTAGTTAATCTTTATTCCAAAAACTTATAAACATTCATCTTGACTCAATTTGGGATCACTGAGCCAACCCTCACTGCTGGACATAATGTTAGAGAACATTATGACAAGTGGCAAGTTGCCACCAACCAAATGAAAGAGAAGAAGCTAAAAGGCAAATGCTTCTACTGTAATGTGGAAGGGCATTGGATGGAATTTGCCCTAAGTATTTGGCGAAGCTGAAAGAAAAGAAAAAAAAATAGTAAATATGATTTACTTGTACTTGAAGCTTGTGATGGGTTTTTAGGGTGAAAAACATGGATCAAATCCATGTTTTACGCAGCGGAATCAATTATTTTGCATACTAGATGCAACCCTGAAGACCCTTGAGGGCTAGAAACCCTGAGGGACAAAGAAGATAATCAAATTGACATAAAAATAAATATGAAACTCATGCATCTGTGTTCTTTACCGATGGAGTATGCTGATGAACCCAGAATCCTCACTACCACTAGCCACCCAAATGTGTGGCCTCCAACAGTAATCCACGCAGAGTCACAGGATGAGATCCTCCAAGGATTGGTTGACAGCTCTTCAGCATAGGGGTGCTAGTGCCTTTGTCTTGCCTCAGATTACTTCCAAATCAAGAGATGATATATTAGAGAATTGGAGATCAGATCTCAATCTCTTAAAGGAGGAAATATGGTAAAGGATTCACGTGGAAAACAAGGAGAGGAAGGTGTATTTTGCTATGACATGAGATGAGATAAAAATGGGCGGATAACTTGAATTGGCCGAGCTCTTTTTCAAAGGATCGTTACCCACACACAACCTAGTTTGCATAGGTATTTTATAGCCCATGCCACCAGCATCCCCACATTCAAGATCAGATCAAATCTGATCTCCCATGAAACAAATTTGGTTGTAAGTTGTTAAGGGGTTTAAATTTCAGCCAATGAGAATTCAGCATTTGAATTTTGAACAAGCTTCTAAAATCTTTTTCAACCAAATTTATCTTCATGGAATCAATCCAGATCTTATGCGAAATTCAAATTTAAATTTCAAATCCAATCTGAATTTAAATTTGAATTATTATGACATCTCATGTCATAAAATGATCATGCAAAGAAGTTAGTTAGCCATGTCCCAACAAGACACAACTAACTACCATAACCAAATCAACATTGACCAAGCCCATATTTGCATGAGTCCCATGCCCACATTTCATGTCCAATTCTTGGGCATTTGATATGCTTCCACATGGAGGGGAAATAGCCCAATGATGGGCTTGCATCCTATGCTCCATGCGCCATCAAATGGCACCCAATTGACCAAGGATTCAACACACCATCACCTGGCATTAAATCCTATTGATCATGCCCAACACTTGGGCTTAATCATGGTCATCAAATTAATGACAAGTGTGCATCATATGTATACTCTCATGCAAAAGAAAAGATCCTTCCATAAGGACCATTAGATGCATGATCAATTCCTCCAGGACGAATCTACATTCACCCATTCAATGTCAATCTCATTCTAATTAAGATTGGGTCAAACCCATTCATAATAGACTTAGAAAATGGCTATCAAATCAGAATTAAATATAATTTAATTCTCAGTTTAACCCATCCAAATGACTCTTTAATGCGTGTGACCAATTGGGCCCGACACGTTGGTAACAATCATAAATTAATCTGACCCAAATGTTGACCTAGTCAATCCTTTGACTTGATCAACCTATTCATAATTATAAATCATGAGTGGCCTCTAGCAAAGCATTATGATTACCCAAGTGTCGTAGAGTTATGCCAACGTGGTCATCGATATCATCTATCCATAATCGGTTACTGTACGATTTAATCCTTTTGTCACATATCATAGTTCAATCAGTGGCATAGAAAATGTCAACCCTCTAACTGATCTTGTTTACTTGATCTCAAGAAAAATTGACTTATATGAATTATAACTCCAAAATCATTTTGGATTCCAACTCAACCTTGCAAGAATTTTAAGTATAATCAATACATCAAGTGGTCATGGGATATAACCCTTTCTATATTAAGGGAGACGAATTCTATCTTGGTCAATCACCACCTCCACGTATTTTATGTCATACCCAACCATCACCATATTTGTCATCATGGCTAGAGAGACGTTTGTATGTCATCAAAGTATGGCATTCCACATATGAGGTGCAGTGAATACCTCAAGTCAAAGGATCACTCGCACAACCGTCATTAGAGATCAACCATTAACACTATATAGAATATTTTTATGGGATCTCTGTGTGGGTCAACCAATGCATTGTTATAATAACGAGCATCCACACACCTATCCAAGTATCTCCATACTTCAGCTTGCAAGATCAACTGCTCACTACAAGGGCAAGGATATGCAATGTATGCCAGTCTCACAGCATTCGACGGTGTCTAATTCTGTCTACACATCGACTGAAAAAATTTAAAGAATCGAACCATAATGTGCAATTTGGATCTCATAATTTGTAATCTCTATTATAAATTTCATATGCATAATTCACATTCTTTTGGACTTTATCTTATAGATAAATATATTATATATATATAATAAAGGATATCTGGATAGATAAAAAAATTATTTTATTTTATTTGTATTCATAGACTGTATATACACATAGCATTCAATCCGATTGGATCTAGGGAATACACTAACAATCTTCCACTTGCACTAGAGCCAATCACCCATGTATCTTATATTGACTTCCTATTTGTACATCATTTCTATCAATAATCTCTCTAACCACATGGTATTTTCTGAGTACATGTTTGGACCTCTGATGAGACCTTGGCTCCTTGGCTTGCGCAATAGCTTCATTGTTGTCGTAATACAAGTGTACTGGATCAACAATGCTCGAAACCACACTAAGTTTAGTGATAAACTTCTTGATCCAAACCACTTCTTTGGCAGCATCTGATGCTACGATGTACTCATCTTCAGTTGTAGAGTCGGCAGTCGTCTCCTGCTTGAAACTCTTTCAACTAACTGCACCACCATTTAGTGTAAAGACATAACCTGATTGAAATTTATAATCATCTTTATTAGACTAAAAACTAGAATCCGTATAACCTTGAACTATGAGTTCGGATCCTCCATAAACCAAGAACATATACTTAGTCCTTCGTAAGTACTTAAGGATATTCTAGATGGCCATCCAATGTTTCTTACCAGGGTTTGCCTAGTATCTACTAGTAATACTCAAAGCATAAGAAACATCAGGTCTCGTACATAGCATCGCATTCATGATGGATCCGATTGCTGAGGCATACATAATCCTATCCATGTGCTCTCTCTCCTCTTGGAACTTAGGACTCATGTCCTTGGAGAGATGCACCCCATGTGATACCGACAGGAATCCGTTCTTGGATTCCTTTATGCTAAACCGTTTTAGCACTTTATCTATATACGTTGATTGGGACAATCCAAGAAACCTCTTAAATCTATCTCTATAGATCTTAATACCCAGTATGTAGGCTGCTTCTTCCAAATCTTTCATAGAGAACTTGCCAGACAACCAATCCTTTACTTTTTGTAGCAAGGGTACACTATTTCCTATCAATAATATATCACCATATAATATCAAGAAAACAACAACACTCCCATTAACCTTCTTGTACACACATGGATCATCCTCATTTTTGATGAAATTAAACTCTTTAATTGTTTCATCAAAATGGATGTTTTAGCTTCTAGAGGCTTGCTTAACTCCATAAATGGACCTTTGCAGCTTGCATATCTTTTGAGAATCAATGGATTTAAAACCCTCAGATTGTGTTATATATACATCCTTCACCAAATCGCCATTTAGGAAGGCGGTCTTGACATTCATTTGCCATATCTCATAATCGTAATAGGCTACAATCGCAAGAAAAATCCTTATGGACTTAAGCATGGCTAGAAGAAAAAGTTTCAAAGTCAACACCTTGCCTTTGCTTGTAACCTTTTGCGACTAGCCTCGCCTTATCGGTCTTCTTCTTAAAGACTCATTTGCACCCAATGGGTTTTACCCTTCAGGTGGATCAACTAAGGTCCATACCTGATTTTGTACATAGAGTCCATTTCAGATTTCATAGCTTCAAGCCATCTCTTGAAGGCAATGTCACATATAGCCTCCTCGTAGTGATTAGGTTCATCATGTTCTATAAGAAATCCATATCTCTTAGGAATATGATGTATTCTACTAGACCTATGTAGCTGATGTGTACTTGGAGCTACCTGTTGCTTTATCTCTCCTGATAGAGGCTCACGCAAATGTTACCTGAATGTGAATTGAGTCTCCTGCTCAACTTCCACTGTATTTGGCATTTGCTTCATGTCATCTAATCGGTCTGTGTCAATCTGTGGTTCTTGAGCTTCACTAAGCTTAATATTTCTTCACTGTCCTTTCTTAGAAAAATATCATTCTCTAGGAATATAGCATGCCTTGAGACAATAACCTTTTGCTCGAGTGGGTGGTAGAAATAGTATCCTTTTGTTTCTTTAGGATGCCCCATAAAATTACACTTGTTGGATCTAGCTCCAAGCTTGTCCGACTCATTACGCTTTACATAAGCGTAGCAACCCCAAATCCTTAGATGACTAAGGGATGATTTTTTCACACCATATATCATAGGAAGTGGAATTGACCGACTTAGATGGAACTCGATTTAGAGTGTACTCGGCTGTGTGTAGCGCATAACCCCAAAACATTTTTGGAAGGTTTGCAAGGCTCATCATTGATCGCACCATATCTAATAATGTGCAATCCCTCCTTTCTGAAACACCATTATGCTGTGGCATACTAGGAGGAGTCCATTGAAAGAGAATTCCATTCTCCTTCAAATATTCTAAGAACTCATGGCTTAAGTATTCTCCCTCGATCTGATCGAAGTATCTTAATACTTTTATCACTTTATTTTTTTTACATTAGATCCGAATTCTTTGAACTTTTCAAAAGCTTAGATTTGTGTTTTATCAATATACATGACCATACCCGCTACGGTCATCTATGAATGTAATGAAGTAAGAAAAACCTCCTATGGCCTGAATATTGATAGGACCACATACATCCGAATGTACTAGTCCTAAACATTCAGTCACTCGCTCACCCTTTTTAGTAAAAGGTGACTTAGTCATTTTTCAATGTAAGCATGACTCACATTCCTCAAACGATTCCCAATGAATCATCCCAAGTAGCCATCCTTATGTAACTTGGTTAAATGTGTTTCATTTATATGGCCTAAATAGTGCCATAGGTATGAGTTTTTAGAATTATTTGATTTTAATTTTTTAGTTTCTACATTGAGAACAGGGCTTTGTAAATTCAAAACATAAATCCCATTGAACATTTCAATAGAACCAAAAAACATTTCGTTTTAAAAAATTAAAATTTCTTTATTTCTAATTTCCAATGAATATCCATTATTTACAAGGCATGAAACAGAAATAATACTCTTTATTATGTTTGAAACATAGCAACAATTACTAAGCTCCATTACAAGCCCAGTGGGCAAAGATAAAGAACAATATCCTACGGTTAAAGCAGCAACCTTTGCCCATTTTCCATGTGCAGGATTACTTCATCTTTCTCCAGCTTTCTACTACTTCTTATCATCTGCATATTAATACAAATATGAGATCCACAACCGGTATCCAATACCCAAGTGGAATAAGAAGTAACAGAAGAAAACATCTCAATCATAAATATACTTGATGTAGAAGCATCCATATGTTTCTTTTCTTTTAAGCTAGCCAGATAAGCCCTGCAGTTTCGCTTCCAGTGCCCATCCTTGCCACAGAAGTGACACTTTTCCTTAGCTACTTTATTTTTCTTAATGCCCTTATTTGGTTTAGTCGCCTTGGTCTTTTGGGACTTATTCTTCTTTGGCCGCTTCTTGCGAGCGCCAGAGGACTCCACGACTATAACCTGCCCCTTTTCTTTCTTAATGTTGAGCTTGGCATTTGTCAGCATATTCGCGAGTTCAGGTAGAGATGCCTCTATCTTGTTCATGTTGAAATTAAGAACAAACTACGAATAGCTGAGAGGCAGTGACTGTAGGACCAAGTCAATACTCAGTTCATGATCCATCACAAAACTCAATCATGCTAACTTCTTAATCAGATTGATCGTTTTAGCACATGGGCATCCACTGATGAACCTTTAGTCATTTTGCACTGAAACAACTCTCTAGAGGTCTGAAACCTCTCATAGCGAGACTGTGCACCAAACAACTCTTGGAGATGCATCAAAATCTCATGAGCATTCATGCTATTTCTGAAGATCGGGTGACATCGAGGCCAACATCAAGCATATGGCCATCTCCTCAGCATCTTTATATTGGTTGTATGCCACATGAACCTCATTGGAGCATTCGCTGGTGGAACCTCCGATGCAGCCTCATCTAGGACAAATATAATTTTTTCTGATCGAAGAACAATCCTTACATTCCTTAGCCAATCAGGAAAGTTAAGTCCAATCAATTTGTTGGATTCTAAAATACCCCTAGGATTGATATTTACACTCATGTTTCTTTAATAACCTATATAGAAAATAGAACGAGTCAATTGCTATGAATACAAATCACCAACTTAATATGATAATTTTAAGATTTTTAATTAAGTTGATTTCTCTCACTATTTTATCAAGGTTAATAGCCCTCTCTATTAATCTTGAGAAATTGACTTTCAATTTTCTTAGTGGGCTAGGATCCTCATTCAAACCTTGACCTTGGCTTTGGCATAACAAATCTGGGTAAGCCAAATTTGGTAGATTATTATCAATCACATCTAATGTGACTCCTAAATCATTTAGGGGACATTACCATGTCAATCACATCCATATGTGATCATCCTAAAGTTTGCCTCTAGATTAGACTGATCCTGACTTAAGCCAATTATGCCAGCTAATCTAGTTAAGTCAACCTATTGTTCCACAATCAACTCCTCATAAGTACACTCGACCTCGGCTTTGGTACGATAAATCTCATGACCTAATGATTTTGTATCATGTGAACAATGGAAGGCTAATGACTTAATATTCATGGAGGAATTTAGTGCATCTAGGTCCCATCATGCATGTATAACATTTGTACTATGCTAGGTTACATATCATATATATAGATTTTAGATTAATCTTTATTAACCTAAAATTCATAAGATCAAATATTATGATTGGGATTCCTAATCAAATTAGGATCCCAACCACTATCTAATTTAGAAACCCTAATCATGTGACCAAATCAATTGCTACCATCCTGATTAACCCTACTGATCTAATCAATTAAGAGCTTTCCTCAACAATGGCCAGATTAGTTGATCAATAGGGTCCTATTTAGTATACCCTTCGATCCATTGGATGGGTTTTCACAGGCAGCAAACGGAACAATTAAAAATTATGATCGCATTTTTTTAGACACTAATGTAGTTAAGCCTAATTGATTAGACCAAGTTTGGGATCATAGGTTCAAGCAATGATGTGGTTAACTCTAAGTTTTCTAAATTCTTATCAACTATTACAGTTTATGATAAGTTAAGATAGTGATCTTGTTAGGGTATTATGACAAGAATTCTTAATTCAAATTTTAAAAATTTAAATTTTAGGTTTTAAATTTTCTTATCATTTAATTACATGTTATGACATGTCGGTTTCACATCCCGTGTAAATCCTAATGTCTCTAACAAACCCTAACTAATTCTTATTATGATAAGATTTTAGATTCAAATTTTAAATTTTAAATTTCAAGATTCAAGTTTCAAATTCAAAATTTGAAATTCAAATTTCAATTTATATTCTAAATGATTACATTTAATCATAATCTTATCATGACCTATATTGCAAAAAGTAAATTTTCTACGATTATTTTTCATCGGCTGAAAATTTCAGATTTATAATGATTACATTAATTTGTAATTGCTCTTAATCACTTACTCATCATTACATATTAATTGCAGACTTTGATCACATTATTATCATGTTAAAATTTTGAATCCTAAACTTAATTTCAGGATTTCAGCATATTATGTTCCTATCATGCATAGACATAATAATTAAATTTAACATGACACATATTATGATTAAATATAAAATTAATCATTGATTATTATCATATAACAAACTTTCTTATCTGAAATTAAATTTCATCGTATGAATCATTTTCAGATTGATGTGATCAAGTTTGAGTTTCATATCATATATGAAATTTCAACAATTTCATTCATAATGAATTTGACACAGAAAATGGTTTCAATTTTTGATCATCTAAAATGAAACCCTCAACCAGGCTCTGATACCACTTTTTAGGTTTTCAGGGTGAAAAACATGGATCAAATCCATATTTTATGCAACGTAATCAATTATTTTGCATACTAGATGCAACCCTGAAGACCCCTGAGGGCCAGAAACCTTGAGGGATAAAGAAGATAATCAAATTGACATAAAAATAAATATGAAACTCATGTACCTGTGTTCTTTACCGATGAAGTATACTGATGAAGTTGAAATCCTCACTACCACTAGCCATCCAAATGTGTGGCCTCCAATAGTAATCCACGCAAAGTCACGGGAAGAGATCCTCCAAGGATTGGTTGATAGCTTTTCGGCAGAGGGGTGCTAGCGCCTCTGTCTTGCCTCAGATTGCTTTCAAATCAAGAGATGATATATTAAAGAATTGAAGATCAGATCGCAATCTCTTAAAGAAGGAAATATGGTGAAGGATTCATGTGGAAAACAATGAGAGGAGGTGTATTTTACTATGGTATTAGATGAGATAAAAATGGGCGGATAACATGGATTGGCCGAGCTCTTTTTCAAATGATTATAATCCACACACAACCTAGTGTTGCACAGGTATTTTATAGCCCATGCCACCAGCTATCCCCATGTTCAAGATCAAATCAAATCTGATCTCCCATGAAACAAATTTAGTTGCAAGTTGTTAAGGGGTTTAAATTTCAGCCAATGAGAATTCAGCATTTGAATTTTGAACCAAGCTTCTAAAATCTTTTTCAATCAAATTTATCTTCGTAGAATCAATCTAGATCTTATGCCAAATTCAAATTTAAATTTCAAATCCAATCTAAATTTAAATTCAAATTATTATGACATCTCATGCCATAAAATGATCATGCAAAGAAGTTAATTAGCTGTATCCCAACAAGACACAACTAACTACCATAACCAAGTCAACTTTGACCAAGCCCATATTTGCATGAGTCCCATGCCCACATTTCACGTCCAATTCTTGGGCATTTGATATGCTTCCACGTGGAGGGGAAATAGCCCAATGATGGGCTTGCATCCTATGCTCCATGTGCCATCAAATGGCACCCAATTGACCAAGGATTCAGCACACAATCACTTGCATTAAATCCTATTGATCATGCCCAACACTTGGGCTTAATCATGGTCATACAATTAATGACAACCGTGCATCATATGTACACTCTCATGAAAAAAAAAAAAAGATCCTTCCATAAGGATCATTAGATGCATCATCAATTCCTCCAGGACGAATCTACATTCACCCATTCAATGTCAATCTCATTCTAATTAAGATTGGGTCAAACCCAATCATAATCGACTTAGAAAATGGCTATCAAATCAGAATTAAATTTAATTTAATTCCTAGTTTAACTCATACAAATGACTCCTTAGTGCGTGTAACCCATTGGGCCCCCAACACGTTGGCAACAATCATGAATCAATCTGACCCAGATATTGACCTAGTTAATCCTTTGACTTGATCAACCTATTCATAATTATAAATCATAAGTGGCCTCTAGCAAAGCATCATAATTACCCAAGTATTGTAGAGTTATACCGACGTGGTCATCGACATCACCTATCCATGATTGGTTACCGTACGATTCAATCCTTTCGTCACATATCCTAGATCAGTCAGTGGCATGGAAAGTGTCAATCCTGTAACTGATCTTATTTACTTGATCTCAGGAAAAACTAACTTAAATGAATTAGAACTCTAAAACCATTACTGATTCCAACTCAACCTTGCAAGAATTTTAAGTCTAATCAATCCATCAAGTGGTCGTGGGATATAACCTCTCTATATTAAGGGAGACGAATTCTATCTTGGTCAGTCACTACCTTCACGTATTTCATGTCATACCCAACCATCACCGTACTTGTCACTCATGGCTAGAGCGACGTTTGTATATCGTCAAAGTATGGCATTCCACATATGAGGTACAGTGAATACCTCAAGTCAAAGGATCACTCGTACAACCATAATCAGAGATCAACCATTAACACTATATAGAATATCTATATAGGATCTCTGTATAGGTCAACCAATGTATCATTATAATAACCAACATCCATACACCTATCCAAGTATCTCCATACTTTAGCTTGCAAGATTAGCTGCTCACTACAAGGATGAGGATATGCAATGTGTGCCAGTCTCACAGCATTCGATGGTGTCCAATCCCATCTACACATCGACTGAGAAAATTTAAAGATTCGAATCATAATGTGCAATTTGGATCTCACAATTTATAATCTCTATTACAAATTCCATATGCACGGTTCATATTCTTTTGAACTTTATCTCATAGACAAATATATTAATATATATATAATAAAGGACATCTGGATAGATAAAAAAACTATTTTATTTGATTTGTATTCATAGACTGTATACATACATAGCATTCAATCCGATTGGATCTAGGGCATACACTAACAGCTTGTCTAGTAGAGGTTGATGCCTCCTCCTAGATAATTGATTTAGGAGCGACACATCATGTTTGTTCTTCTATGCAGCTTCTTAGTTCTTCGAGAGAGCTTTCTGATAATGAGTTGACAATGAGGGTTGGCAATGGGCCTACGATATCGGGAAAGGCAGTTGGAACAGCCCATCTTTTATTTGAAGAGAAATTTTTTATTTTGAATAATATTTATTTCATTCCAAACATTTTTAGAAATTTGATTTCAGTTTCTAAACTTCATGAATAATGTTATGGAATTTTATTTAATGAAAATATTATTTCAGTTTCAAGAAATGGTCTTGAAATTTGTCATGGATGTTTAGTCGATAGATTATATGTTTTATCGCCATATGAAAATATTTCTTACAATACCAAACTATTTAAAGTAGTTAATCCTAGGTCTAACAAAAGATAAAAGGTAATAAATAGTGATAATGAAAAATATCTCTGGCACCTTAGGCTTGGTCACATTAACCTTGATAGGATAAACAGACTTATGAAGGATGGTCCTCTGAGATAGCTAAGTGTTGGCACTCTTCCTGTCTATGAGTTTTGTTTAGAAGGTAAAATGATCAAAAGATCTTTCTTTACAAAGGGCCAAAGGGTTAATGAACCACTAGAGCTAGTATATTCTGATGTGTGTGGGCCATTCAACATACAAGCTAGAGATGGTTATGAGTACTTTGTCACTTTCATTGATGATTACTTAAGATATAATTTTGTTTACCTAATGCAAAGAAAGTTTGAGACTTTTGGAAAGTTTCAAAAATTCTGAGTAGAAGTTGAAAAATAATTAGGTGAATTACTGAAATACTGTGATCAGATCGAGGTGGAAAATACCTTGATATAGAATTCAAGGATTACCTTATTGAGCGTAGAATTATTTCACAGCTCATAGCTCCGAAACTCCATAGCAAAATGGTGTTGCAGAAAGGAGGAACTGGACATTGTTAGATATGATCATATCAATGATTAGTTATTTTTCACTACGGTATCATTTTGGGGATACGCCTTACAGATGACAATGCACATTTTGAATGTCATACCATCTAAATCTATATCCAAGACACCCTTAGAGATGTGAAATCGGTGTAAACCGAGTTTGCATCATTTTTGCATATGGGGGTGTCCAATTTATGTTCTTAAGGGCAAATCTGGGAAGCTAGAACCAAGTGTGTCTATTCGTTGGCTACCCAAAGGGCACTAAAGGAGGTTAATTTTATAGTCCACAAGAAAAGAAGGTGTTTGTATCGATAAATGCTACTTTTCTTGAAAATGATTATATACATAAATTCAAACCTCGGAGTAAAGTTGTACTTGAAGAGCTGCTTAAAGATCAGATCACTATTCAATCAACAAAAGTTATTGAAATTAGGGAAGAAAAAAATACAGCTCCTAGTCAGGATATTATGGTACCTAAACGTAGTGGAAGGGTTATCAGAACTCCAGCCTGCTATAGACAGGATAGCGAAGCAAATATTATGGTAGCTGATACCAACGATGATGATCCATCATCATACCAGCATGCGATGGATGATCCTAATAAGGACAAATGGCTAGAAGCCATGAACCAAGAAATGGAGTCTATATACTCCAATACTGTTTGGGAACTTGTAGATCTACCTGAAGATGTCAGGACCATTGGATGTAAATGGATCTTCAAGAAGAAAAGAGGAGCGGATGGAAAGCTAGAGGCCTTTAAAGCTAGACTTGTGGCAAAGGGTTATACCCAAAAGGAGGGAGTTGATTATGAAGAGACTTTCTCTCCAATTGCCATGTTAAAGTCCATCCGCATTCTCTTATCCATAGCTGCTTGTTTTGATTATGAAATATGGTAGATGAATGTCAAGACAACCTTTCTGAATGGCTATCTAGAGGAGTCCATATATATAGAACAACCAGAGGGATTCATTGTTAAAGATCAGGAGCAAAAAGTATGTAAGCTTAACAGGTCCATCTATGGACTCAAACAAGCCTCCAAGTCTTGGAACATTAGGCTTAATGAAACTATCAAAACCTATGGTTTCGAACAGAATGGTAATGAACCTTGTGTATATAAGCTCATTAATAAAAAAGTATAGTTTTCTTAGTACTTTATGTAGATGATATCTTACTCATTGAAAATGATGTGAAAATATTATCTAACGTAAAGACATGGTTGGCCGAACAGTTCCAAATGAAAGATTTGGGAGAGGCAAGTTATGTTCTTGGTATCCAAATCATTGAGGATAGGAAGAACAAACTCCTAGTACCATCTCAGGCATCTTATATCGATATGGTGCTAGCTTATTTTTCGATGCAGAATTCCAAGAAGGGTCTTCTTTGACTCGATATGGAATTGTTCTCTCTAAAGAACAGTGTCCTAAGATACCACAAGGAGAAGAGGATATGAGACGGATTCTATATGCATCGGCAGATGGAAGTCTAATGTATGCTATGCTATGTACTAGACCAGACATCTGCTATGTAATAGGAGTTGTTAGTTGGTTCCAGTCAAACCCTAGAATAGAGCACTGGGTGGCAGTAAAGCACATTCTCAAGTATCTTTGGAAAACGAGAAATTATATGCTTGTGTATTCAGGTGGAGACCTGGACCCCTTAGGATACACTGATTCTGATTTTTAATCAGATAAAGATTCTTGAAGGTCAACATCTGGATTAGTGTTCATACTTGGTGGTGCAACAGTTGTCTAAAGAAGTATCAAACAATCTAGCATTGCTAATTCTACCATGAAAGCTGAGTACATAGCAGCTTGTGAAGCAGCTAAAGAATCAGTTTGGCTTAAAAAGTTCTATGCTGATTTGGAAGTTATTCCAGGAATAGATATGCCATTGACATTATTCTGTGATAATAGTGGTGCTGTAGCTAATTCAAGAGAACCATAAGCCATAAAAGAAGCAAGCATATCGAGAGAAAATACCATCTCATCAAAAAGATCGTGCATCAAGGCGATGTCAATTTTAAAGATAACATCGGAACAAAATCTGGTTGATCCATTCATAAAGACGCTGCCTGAGAAGACGTTCAACAAACATATTGTGGGAATGAGATTAAAAGATATGTCACATCTGCTTTAGGGTAAGTGGGAGATTGTTAGGAACAGTGCTCTTGAAATAAGATGTATTTATACTTTTAATTTTTTGAATTAATAAAAGAAGTATTTTTCTTTAATCTTGCCTCATTTATATGAAAGATGAATTTTTATATGAAAATCCAAAATATATTATGAGGACATAATTTTAGTATATAATGTATACAAGAGGACTAAAATTATAGCTAATATATTTAAATATTCATGATTGATAGAAGTAGGATCTTCTATCGCTAATCACTAATATGGTCCATGAACATTATGAATGTGATAATCTTATTCGGATTATTGTATAGAGACACTTAGTGAAGGTAATATATAATAAGATTATATAGGACTTGGACCGATATAATTTGAATCTTTATTTAAGACCGTTATAAAGAATTCAATTTATGTCACAAGATGATCATATGTAAATCAACCTTAATCCTGATTTAATCACAGACTCCTTAATTATGCTATTGAATCTTTTGATTTGTTTGTTAATACTCATTTGATGTTGGGCCTAATACTTACATCTTGGAGGTTTAATAATACTGGACTGAGAATGTGATTTAAAGATATGGAATCCATGGCTTTTGAAAAGAAGCTTAAAATTAGTTCCCTTAAGTGTTGATTATGTAGCTAAATAGTTATGCGTGCAATTTATGATCTGGTCATAAATTAACTGTTTGACTAGTGAATCAATGGTAACAAGAGATAATTAGAGGGGTACAACGGTTATTTCACCTAGCTCTAATTACGAACTAATTATGGAGGGTTGAATTACATGTAATGATTATATACTAGTAAAATTAATTTGTTATTTTCAAGAGTGCAGACTCAAGTTTTTAGTGGAATAACTTCGATATTAATAAACTGAATAAATAATTAAAGAGTTTTAATTTAGTTTATTCAAGTTTATTGGAGCTTGAAATTATGGGTCCATGGTTTCCACACAGTCTTAGATTAATCGAATACTCTTGAATTGAATAATTAATATGATTAATTATTTATTTTTATTAAATAAAATATTTATTAAAACTTTATAATAAAGAGTTTATTATGAAGATAAATAATCAATTTAATTAATTATTTTTCTTACATTTATTTTGGTACAATAAATTAGTTATTGGACAAAATAAAATATGTTTAGACACATTGTTCATATAATAATTGATATGAATGGTTGCATATAAATGTTATTATGGAACATACACAAGAGAATTTTGCTCTTGTAAGTGGCACATATTATGAGTTGATGGAGAGAAAAAATTTTAATTTTTGATAATGTAATTATTAAAAATATTAAAAATAAAAAAATTGATTTATTAGATATTTGAAATTAATAATATATAAAATTATTAAATAAGATTTGATAATTTAGATATTATTATATTTAATTTAGATATTATTTGTAAATAAGTTGCAAATAAGAAAATAACTTTTTTTTGATGTGATCAAGGAGTTGACGCATAAAGAATTGTTCTCATGCGGTCAAAATAGGTTGTAACAGATAAAGGTTATCTAAATTAAATATAAAAATTATCTAAATTAAATTAATTTAAAAATAAAGTTTTTCTAATTCACCTGGAGCCTATAAATAAGGCCTATGGTGGACTTTCAAAAAAAAAGTGATACAACGAAAAAAAGTTTCTTTCCTTTTTTCTTCTTATTTTATGTGCGCCAGAGTTGTGAGAAATATAGAAAAATAAGAGTAAGCCCACTCGCATAATTCGATACCGATCCTGAGAAAGATAAGGAAGGATTTGGTTTCATTTTATTTTGCAGGTATTTTGTAAAGTACCTTGCCCACAAACTCTATCATGAGATTTTTTCTCCATAGCTTTGAATTTGGTAGTAGGGCGCATCTCCTTTGAGATCTCAACACATCGGTATATTTTATGTTTAGAAAAATTATATGATAATTTTTTCTTTAATATAATAATATTAATTTTATGCATATTAAACGATCCATACGCTTTCGCTACACATATATATGATGATATATATTTTTTTGAATTCCAACAAGAACATCATGTTTGTTGATAGAATGCCAGCTAATAATCGGCCCAATTTGAGTCATTCATATGCATATATGCATGCTTGCATATAATTACTTATACATAAATATACATAAAATTACTTAGAGCTGGTGCTTGTGTATGTTTAGTTTCATTTTGACTATGTACTAAATAGACCTTATATACTTATGTAAGATCAAAAAATTTGAATACTATCTTTCCACTTTTTTTTTGTGAAGTTTTAAATTATTACAAATGTTATTAAAATAAACTCAGTCTCTAGCACATGCGTATTAGAAAACACTATAAATAGGTTCTTATAAAGTTGACTATGGGTTGATCATGATATGTGTTATGGTAATTAATTAAGTTTGATTGGAGTTGGTTTGGACTCTTAACTTCATGAAAACATTGGTGCTTAAAATAGAGAAAATATATGGAGCCCATGTTGGTTTGTATTTATTTTCATATCGACTACGCACTAGATGAATCTTGAGTATTTATATAAAATCAAAATATTTAAATAATATTTAAATATTTTTGGATAAGATTTTGGGTATATATATATATATATATATATATATATATATATATATATATATATTAGTTATTTAGCATTTTTGGATTTGTAAGGCCAACTTCAAGGTAGAAGGGCAAGTGGAAAAGAAGAGTAAAATGTATTTTTCTATTCCCTTTTAACAAAGTCGATAGCAGTCATTTCTTGGTTGCAGAAGGAGAATTACGTGGATGGGCCCTCAAATCCGATTGTAAGGGATATTTGGGCTATTTTACAGAAGGTTGGTACTGTCCAGATCCGTCATATTTATCATGAGGCCAATTCGGCAGCGGATTGGGCGGCGGCCTCGGTTGCTCAGCATGATGGATCATGGATTTGGAGGCCGGATAACCCCTGTCCTTTTCTTTACAGCAAATTTTGTATTATGATGTATCTGAGCTGACTCACACTAGATTTATGTGATTGCTCGCTTATTTCAAAAAAAAAAAAAAAAAAAAAAAAAAACAAAACAAAAGTCCATTGCAATAGTAGGACCATTCACAGTAGTTAAGTATATATCATTCTAATATAAACTTATAAACCGATTAATATTGTAATATATTAATTATTTTATTAGTTTTAATTGATTGATATAACATCATGCTAGAAATATAATATTTTGAGAATATAAGAAATTAAGTTATACTAATTATAGGTTAAAGAATTAAAATAAATTTTAAGTAAAAGCTTTACGGTCAAAAATACATTTTCACCTTCTTTATGATATTGAGTTCAGCTCACATTTTCTTTTGAATATTTTTTTAAAAAAAATTAGAATTCAATCCCACGTGTTGAAGATCATCGTTCAATGCTTTTTAACTTTTATCCAATGTTTTGTATGTTTTTAAATTTTTTATTATTTATGATGAATCAAGTGCAGTCCCTTAAGAAAAACCATTGTATATTTTTATATATTTCTATCATGGGGTAAGATCGAGTTGGGTCAACTTTTTTTCCCTCGTCCGTCTTGGGGACCGGCATGACCCCGAAGATGCTGTCCCATGTGCCGCTCGTGAAGCCCCGCCGCCCATAAATTCCGGTCGGATCCGGTCAAAGGAGAGAGAGAGGCCCCCACAACAGGAGACGTACACGTACATCACAGTAGATCACAGCCCAGACCTGTTGGTCAACGGCAGAGCCCGTGGTCAATGGTCAGATCTGCACCATTCCCGTACCAATTGAATGAATCCAACGGTCCTCCATGTCCGGATCCAGTGGACCCTGGTCCATTAAAAACCGAACCGGACGAGGCACCAACTTAACCTCTCGTTATAAATGCCATGATGCAAGCAATAATAATGCGACCCGTGAGGACTTTAATTCAATGGCATATCCATTGAAGAGGTGAACATTTTGTTCACGCTATTGCCGTGTACTCTTGCTATAGCTTCCTTCAACTGTGACATCTAAACAGTACGTACTAACTCACATGGCACTGTAACGATGGATCAACATCTGAGAGTCACATCTCTATCCTCATGAATTGCACCAATCTTCAATCTGTTGTTCCTTTGGTTGTTTCTAGTTTGTAAAAATTGAATCCAAGTTGATAAAGTCATTTGAGTTGCATGTAGATCCTGTTCTCTCATTTCATAATGATATTTTGAACATATGTAGTGAGAGAGCCTTTTTCTGCCTACAGACCATGGGACTTAAAGCCCTAAAGAGAAAAATAGTTCTCTGTTAACTCTTGCAATCACCTTCAAGCAATGTTGTACAAATAAAGTGATGTTTCTATTCATCAAAAAATATGATGGTGAAAAAAAAAGTATAGATATCAAATGTTTCATTCATTGATGGGATTACAAATATTTATCTCAATAGTCTTTCGTAACATATGATGTGTCATCGCGATTCGAGTCGAGCATATGAGTTGGTTTACAAATTGATTGTATATTCTGAAAGTAAACTCTAAAAAATGAGCAAAATCTATTGAAAAGCTTAATTTTTGATAATGACAATAATAATAATACTTTATTTATTAAAAATAAAGACTAACAAAATAATTTTTTGTGTTAACAATAATTTTTTTTGTATCATTTTTTCTAGATATTTATTTCTAGTAATATCATAGTCAACTTATTAGCTTATGATATACTCAATCCCATAGACTAGTTATTTATAGGTATGATAAACGATAAATTTTTAAGAAATATGGTGAGTTATGATAACTTCAGTAAAAATCCCTTGCATATCTCTTACAAATCGCTTGTATATTTTATTGTAACCATCTAATTAATGGTAAAAAACTTCATTAGGCCTTTGCACAAAGTCCTAGTACTCTAAAATAGGATATATAGAATGCGAAATAGGCTCTACAAGAAGAACTAAGAATCTCATGACAGCAATATTAATACAAAATGCTCTTTGTTTAGATCCATATAATCTCTTCTTCCTACTTGTCATTTTGATTACCGTATGTCTTATTATTATTATTATTATTATTTAACTTCAAATGAACAAGGATAGCAGCTGCCCATTGGGTTGTTTAGATGCCTTGATGGCTTGCTAGAGGAATAAATTCATACACGGTCAACATCGAGAGTTAAATGGTGGAAAGAATCAATTTTATAGACACAAAACACTTTGGATCATATAATCCTGACAAAGATTCAGATGCTGGAAATAACCTTTTTATGAGGAATTTTTTTGCAGTTTTCTATTTGGGGAGCATGTGGTCTGCTTTTGTGATTGCCTCGCTCCTCTCATCCATATCCTTTTCCTTTTGTCAAGCTTATCTTCCAGACAAGCAATGATTCTAGTTGCTCTACCATGATAAAATGGAGTACTACCATGCTTGTATCATTGAAGGTAAATTGATATATGCATCTGTGGGTGCAAACATGCAGCACCTTGTGTCCTTTTTAGCATTTATCATATATTTATTATTATGTATGATTGTACATTCATCTTGGCATATATGCATGTATGTATTTATGTACAAAAGTACATATTTAAGCTACATTTATGGTGGAATCAACATCATAGGTAAAAGCATCTCAGTAATATGCCCTTATTTATCTACTTCTTTTATATTTGACAGTGCTAAATGCCATTCACTTTTTATCTTATTATTACCCTCACTTTCACCCTTAACTCACAGAATTTTTGTCTTCAAACTTCTAGAAATTTGCCCAATAACTTTTGAATTTTTCATAAGCAACCCAATAAGGTTGTCCAAATGACCAATAACTCAGTTACTGACTATGTTGCAAATAATTTAATTAAAACAAGAAAGATTTTGTTTCAAGCATTAATGCCCAGTTTTTTTAGCAATAAAAACAAGAATAAGCACCAAGTACAACTAGAGTTTTCTTTTTTCTTTTTAAGAATTTTGAGGAATTTGGATATTATGATGTGCAGCTAACTCCTTAGGTATATTTATCAATGAGAAACTTCCTTTAATTGAACATCATGATCTTTGGTTTTTGACATGTATGCATGCACTACTTAATTAACATAAACCCAGTATACAACTAAATAACTCTAACTGAGCCCTGCTATATTCTCCACAAATATTATGTGTTTTTATTTATTTCTTGAGCACGTATGCTTTGGTTTCCATGCACAAGATTCTCAATGCAAAAATATTTGTATGATTCTACTCTTAAACTTCATGAAATCCAAATAATCCATAGAATTCTATAATTCTCATCCCTATGGAAGAGAAGATCAATTGTCCTATTTATCTTAAAAAGAAGTCTCAGTTAGTTTTAGTTCCTTTAGATGTTTATAAAACGAGACAAAAGTGTGTGTAAAATAGATTAGTGTGCATAGAACAAGCATCCATAATGTACACACCTGGAGTTTAAAGTTGAATGAAATTAGCTCCATAAAAAAAGGCTAATTGGAATAAAGCTGGACCCCCTAGAGTGCAAAATGGTAGTCAGTTACTATCAAGGTCAAGAAATTAAATTTTAACATCATGCTGATTCCCTCTCTGTGGCCCAAATCTTGTCCCCCATCAAGTTGCTATTTTTCGTGCTTAAGTCAGTAATTTGAAGCATATCATCACTTCACCTTATGACTACTGCATTCTACTATTATTGAAGGAAAAAAAAAGAGTAATTAACTTTTTTGACCTACAATTCATTTGCAGTCATATTAAGAGAGTTTATTTGAATTAGCTGTTGATTAATAATTATCTCATGTGGCTATTGAGAAATAACTATTTAATGACATTAATAATTCAAACAAGACCTAACTCTTTTTATATAAAACAGTGATATAAGGCACTAATATCATGAGTACCATGCATATCCATTCATGCTATTTTACATGTGCAGTTACATGAAATCATATGAGCAAGGTCGGTGTGATACAACTCATCTTAAAGTTGACCCGTTCTTTGTTACTTCACTAATGTGTCTCTTTTCCAGAAGGATCCAATAAGCTTAATTTTGATGAGTGCGGTAGGCTTAAATAAGCCATCATTCAGTCAACCGGCTTTGGTCTGACGGATAAGCAAACTTTTTTTAGACCACTAAGAGAAGATGCTGAGGTCATTGATAGTATATATATATATATATATATATATATATATATATATATCATTGTCTTCCATTCCTCCCCTCTTAAACTCTATATAATTATGCTAATTAAATAAATTCAATATAGGGACTATTCTCCTCCACAATTATGTTAAAAAAATAAAAATTAAATGAAAAAGAAAACAGAAAAAAAAACTGTGGTGCCCTTGAGCTAAAGATGTCAAACGGGTTGCACTGTGTGGGCTGAGCCTACTTGTACGCTAGACCGCATGCTGGTTCATATAATGTTTCTAATATAACTTTTAAAAAAATATTGTATACATACTGGGTAGACAAATAGTTTGTCGTAGTTGTATAATCTCATTCTTTCTTTATCTTCTAGCCATTTAGAGGAAAGTCTTCAATCTTTTAATTTTCATCTTTATCTTTTGTTTGTTTGATACAGTCCAAGCCTTGAGTTATTACGTCTGATGGGCCAGACCAAATTACTAAATAAATTTTATTTATTATTATTATTATTATTTTAGAACTAATTTTGAAGAAATCAAATAAAATAAATTAGATATACTTATTATTATTATTTAGACTTGTTGTTGGTGTGACCCATTGCGGTCATTCGTCTTGTCTAGCCATGATGGATCATGTCGTCTTCCATATTTAATATTCTATTACTCATTATTATTTAGAGAGAATTTTTTGTTATTATTCTTTTGACTCTATATTCTCTTTTTAGCTTCATACCAGTCTTTAAGGCAAATCAACATCTTTACTATATCGGGTCTCAATCAGCTCGTTCTCTCATCGAGTACCCATTTTTTTGCACTAAAAGTAGACTCCAATGTTACCATTGACACCGTAAGGATTAGTTGATCATGAGCCATGATGAAGAGCATAGGATAATTATTTTTTTATACTCTATATCAGAATAAAATATCAAAATGATATATTTCTTTCTGAGTTCAAAAGTTTATAATATTCTTAATCAAATAAATATTTAATTCAGTGGATGAAGATGATGAAGTAGTAGTCCTTTATTTTTTAAACAATAAGGACCATGCACTCATAGCATGTATGGTCGATCCTGAAGTAGAAAAAAATTTATCTTTATTATATTTTTAATTATCTAAATAAATATTTTATATAAAAAATTTATAATTTCTTTTTTAAATATATTACAATTTACTTCATAATTTATATTTTTAAAAGTTTCTTCTAATATTATATATGAACCCTCTAATTTAACTCTAGGTTCCATAACTAAAGCTAAATAATAAAAATATAAAATTTCTTTTCAATATTTATTAAATTTTATTTCGACCAATAAAATTATACTTTTCAAATGATCACTTCTCTTATATTTTGATAAATAATTACTAACATTATATATTTATTGCAAAACAGGAGAAGAGGTAGAATAAAAAGTATGAATAAAATATTAGTAGCATTAAATAATAAAAAATATAAAAATTATATATAACATTAGAATTTTGTTAATATCTTTATATTCCAAATATGATTATGGCATTAAATATTGAATTCCATCTATGTTTTACATCTAATAGAAATTATTTATATTTTAATCCATAGGAACTACATAAAGATTTAAATTCTTATTTTCTAACTCCTAATGATTGTATATGTTTAATAGCATCCTTAACTTTACTTATATATATATATATATGATTCAATAACTTTTAGTCTGTCTTGTATGATTAAATTTATAACATAATATGCACATCTAATATAAAATAATTTTTTATTTAAGATGAGATGCAGATGTGATTTAATTCAACAATAACATTATTATGAAATATATTATCTAAAGTAATTAAAAAAATTATTATGTATGTATTACTCATGTATCGTTTGCATTATGTGGGCATGAATGACGATGGCAGTACGTGAAAGTTTAATTAATTTAAAACAAAAAATTCTTTTAGGTAATACCCAGCTGTAATCAACTATACTTATATAAAATAATTCAACTACACTTATCCAAATATCATACAAAAGTGTTATTCTACCATCAAAATTTTTAAATATAAATTATATTTTCTTTATAATTATAAAATTATTTAAAACAATCAAATTTACTGGTGTTTCAAGAAATTTTTTATATGCAGATATAAAGAATTTTTCATATAAATTTGTATCTTAAACTTTCAACAAATGTTAAAGGAATTTCACTATTTATAATAAATTTGATAATTCTTTCTATTTAATTCTTGAGGATAAGAAATTTTTTTAACTCACCTTCCTCGTTAATTTTAATCTGAGTTTGGGTGTTGCACTCTCATGTTTCTTCCCGTGTCGGGCTAGGTGACCTATTCTCTTCAAATGTCATGGCTGTATTCCTTCCTACAGACTTTACAAATTCAGTATCAAAAATTAGCCTTTCACCAAGGAACATCACCAAGGATATGTCCCTCATAAAATTACCAAGGGATTAGAAAGGGATTTTCAAGAAATTTTAAATTACATTCAAAATCTAGTTTTAATAAGGAATCTCTAAGGCTGCGTTTGGATATCAAAAAGTTATTTCAGAAATAGGAATACGAATTCTCCAAGAATAGCTTATCCCCCTTGTTATTCCAAATTTTGTTTGGATGAAAATCTGCTATTCCATGTTATTCCAGTGCAATTAATGCAATATTATTCCAAATATTATTTGGATGGCATGGAATAAGCCTTTATTCCACTAGGAATAGATGATGAATTTTTTAGTAATCCCAAACATACCCCTTGCCCAATGAGTTTTATAAAATTATTTTTTAATTTAATATGTAATAAACTATTTTTCATAAATAAATAAAGTAAAAAAGAAGTGAAAATAATATTATTTAAATGTAAAAAAATAAGAATGAACTAATAAAATATTTATTATTAAATTTGAGATATTAAATTAAGAAATTTATAATTTTATTTAAAATTTTATTTAAATGTAAATTGCATTATAAATATATGTAAAAAAAATTAGAATAGTTGTTTATCTAAATAATTACCAGCGTCTGGATTATTTTTGTAAATATGAATGTACCTGGTACCTTCGAAAAGCATAGGGCACTTCGACCTTAACATACAATGCAACAAATCCAAAAGTTTATAACTAAATATATGGGAACAAAACTTAAAATTGAATATGAAGATATCATACCCGAGGTTTTATTAGACATCAATAGGAACAAGAGTTTGTATTGCACAAATTTTAAGTATAAATTACATCAATTTATTGCTCTTCAAGTGAAAAAAAACAATAGCAGTAGCGCTATATGCAAATGCATGTATTCAGAGTCAATCTCTATCACCAATGTTCAAACGACAACAATATACAATAGCATCTAGAGAGCACTTCCATTTGTTCGATGAATGATTTCTCTCAGTGCCCACCAATGTGTCAGATCATTTGGTCCCATCGGTTTCAACCAAACGTCTCCGATCTGCAAATTAAAAAGCCCCTTTAGAAATTTATACTTGCATAATTCATACGTACAAATGCTGTGATACGTTTCAGTGAGGATTACAGAAAGGCAAAACGCTTGCTTAAGCACACAACATGCAAAACAATAACCATATAATGTCATTATTACTCTACTATGTAATTTACTTGGAAGGAGAGTTTTATACCATTGGAAATAACGTTACAATACTACCGCACCAGGCAACCTGCAATTTAGTGCTACTGCAGATACAAGATAGAGTGCCAAACTGCAACTTATCTACAGTGCATCCACTGAATTTTACCTCCATTGTCAGCAGTTACATACTAGAATTCAGCCCATGCAATCATTAATTCCCTTCAAAATCCTGAACTCAGAACATAGGATTTAGCTTGCATCATATGACTACTATAAATAGCCGTTAATCCAAATTAATCATCCATAAGAGGCAACTTTGAAACCATAGCCGTTTTAGGTCATAAATTAAATTCGAAAATCAAAGTAGACAAACAGCACAAGGCAGGCTAGCTTAACAACCGATAGTCAATATATCAACTGTGACAAATACAGATGGGAACGATTTAAACATAAAACCGGTTCAGTGATACAATCTGAAGATAAAAGTAGAAGAAATAGACCAAATCTTCAAAGAAAATTAATTTATTACCTTAAAATTGTCAACAATACGACAAAGCTGCCTCCAAATTTAATGGATGATTAATTCTAAATCCAATTTCATCATTGTTCAAGTTACCTACCCACATTATCTAGTTGTAATATATAGGGACATTGATTGAGTTGGCTCAGGAAGGGATTAATAGTACATATCGATGGCACTGCATCCACCAAAAAGCAACACATGTTAACATGTTACAAATCATGAAAATATTATCAAATCTACAATATCAGAAAGGGTTACTTCAAACAAGTGCAAGCCTGACTAATATTCTCCCAACATGGGCCAATTCAAGGTAATCTATTGACCATTTTCAAAAATAGGCACGGTACAGAAACAACGTTTAATAGGTAGCATGCAGAAGGGGTGATGATCATTGTTCAAGGACCAAAAATGTTGCAAGTAGGTAAATAAAATTAGTAGTACTAAAGCTTAGAAAATGGAAAACAATATTTCAAGTCGATACTGTTAGAATGGAATCAATACATCCAATAAAAGCCACAGAAGGGGCCTCCAAACAGCAACAGTGCCAAGATTAATATTATATCGTCCAGATGTGGGCAGATCCCTGGAAAGCAATATAAGAAAGAGAGCACCAGACAATTTTATTGTTGAAACTATTTGCAACTGCTAGCAAATGAGATGATAGTTACCCTTTTTAAATTTCGAACTAGGTGAGCCTATAACATAAAACAATCATATTTGCAAACAAAACATAGGTCGTGCTTCTGGAATAGCTATTAAAAAAAAACCAACTGCTACTGCCTACAGAAGACCCCCAGACAATTCAAAAATGCAATGAAAATACTCCTAGACAAGTCAAAACTAGAATCAAATACACCACCTCACAACCTTTTGCTCATGGCCTGAAACAAAGTTCAAAATGGCCATGAATTGGCCCATGTTCAAACTTCAAAATTGCCATAAAAATAAGAATGAACTAGAAAAGACAGTGTTCTTTTACCTGGCAGCTCCCCTGGAGATGGTTGGCGCCACCATCGCCGCAGTCCTGGTCATCCTGGGAAACCTCCAATCCATCTCCTCAGAGCCTCAGTCCTGGTGATCTTGCCAGAGCTCAGAGTCACAGAAAAATAGAGAGAGAGAGGAGACCACTAACCTCAGCAGAGGGACCACCCCAAAGCCGTTCCATGCCCGCAAAATGTACTGCCAATACCAACATAAAAAGCAATACAAGAAAGAGAGCACCAGACAATTGAATACCATATTGGTGAAACCCTTTGTAACTGCCAGCGAAAACAATCATATTTAACAGTTCTTCATGTGTCGGTTTTGTGGATGAACCGGCACATTCTGCTTAGAATGTGTCATGCACTGCAGCATACTCCAACACATTGCCATCGGCGTATGTGTCATGTCAGACTGTGATGCTTCACAACGGTTGCATTTTTTAAATGCCCTCAAGTCATGAGTTAACAGCCGACACTTAACATACGCAAGCATCAAGCAATGAAGTGTACTCAAAATCCTAAATTTATTTGTATAAAGTCCTGAACTCAGAACATTGAATTTACGTTTCATCATTTACCTTTTACAAATGGCTATGCATCCATAGGAGAAAAACAAGAAAGCTGTCAAAACCAGTGTATCTGGTGGCGTAAATTTTAGAAACAATCAAAATAAAGTAACAGCACAAGGCAGTTCACTCTAATGAAATACTGACACTCAAATTGATCGACGCTGAAGTAGAAAAGTAGGAATGAGTACAACGAGAAAGCAACTCCCTGCACACATGTCGTGAAAATAGTAGAAGAAGGAGCACCTACCCAAGGTCACATCTTTGAAGATAAATCTCAACCAATAGCTGATAAGAGAATCAGAAAAAAATCAACTTCTGCTGCCTACACAAGACCCCAGACAATTCAAAAATGCCATGAAAATACCCCAGACAATTCAAAACTAGAATCAAGCAGACCATATCACAATCTATATGTCACGCCTGAGACAAAGTTGAAAATTGCCTTGCAAATTTCAAAAAACAATGTTAATAGATGCCATGAACAACGAAAAAAAGTTATGCCATCCTGAAACCTCCTTGAAAATAAATTGCTTCTTAAGATAGTTTGCTTCTTAAGGCCATCAAACTACTTGGAACAAAAAAGCAGTTGAAGTTAGACCACCATGTAACATCCAAAATGAAGTTGAAAGGTGAACGCAATCATGATCCTGGATTAGTAATTTGTTAACACATACAGCTGAACAAATGTTGTAGATCCCTGAGAGCATCAAGACATGTACTGATAATTTTTGACAAGAGATTCTTTAGAAAGCAGAATTGTTCAGGATTTCACAATCATGATCCTGGATTACTAATTTAACATATACAACTGGACAGATGTTGCAGATCCCTTGAGAGCAACATGACATGGATTTCTAAATACTTATATAGATCAGTAAACTCCATAAACCCCAAAAACAAACAAAATCCCCCACTCTGGTGGCTCAGAAGAACACTACACAGTAGCAAGTTCATTCAACATAGGAAAGTGAAGTCTTGCATTTGATGCATCAATTTTATGAATATTTCCTCCATGAAAGCATGCAGTAACTAAAATACTCACCTCTTTGTAAGTATGTGCCAATAAATCGATCAACTCAGCTGAAACTTCACGTACACAAGGATCAAACAATGTATTGTACTCAAAATCCTTAATTTCACTGTATAAAATCATGAACTCAGAACATTGGATTTTCGTTTCTTCAACTGCCTATTACAAATGGCTATGCATCCATAAAACACCATCCATAAGAGGCAGCTTTCAAAACTAAGGAATCTCAAGCCTTAAAAAAAATTAACAATCAAAGTAGACTCACAGCACGAGGCAGCCCACCATATCACCAACTGACACTCAAATAGGTCAACTCTTATGAAAAAGTAGGAATGCGTACAATGAGAAAGAAGCTCCCTGGACACCTAACGAGAAAATATTAGAAGAAAAGAGCACCCACACCCCAAGGTCACATCTTTAAAGATAAATCCCAACCAAGAGCTGATAAGAGAAACGAAAAAAAACCAACCCCTGCTGCCTACACAAGACCCCAGACAATTCAAAAATGCCATGAAATTACACCAATTCTAAATTCAAAACTAGAATCAAGCAGACCATATCACAATATATATGTCACGGCCAGAGATAAAGTTGAAAAATGCCATGCAAATTTTAAAAACAATGTTAAAAAATGCCTTGAAAATACCTCCTGACTAGACATGACAATGTTCTTTTACCTGGCAGCTCCCTGGTGAAGAACCGACACATTCTGCTTATAATGTGTCATGCAAAGCATCATACTCCAAGTCCTCATGTAACAGCATACTCCAGACAAACTTTCAAAACAAGTGTATCTCATGTGTAAAATTTTAAAAACCAATCAAAATAAAGTAACAGCACAAGGCAGTTCACCCTAATGACATACTGACACTCAAATTGATCGACGGTGATGGAAAAGTTTGGAAGAGTACAATGAGAAACCAGCCACTTAATGCATGTGAAGTTCATAGTCGAAAGAGTTAACCAAATCCGTAGAGTTGAAACCATTATTTGATAAATTATTATCATTAATATGACATAAGTGCCTACTAGAATGACATAGATGGCTACAATTTGATAGTCGATTGATTCTAAATCCAATTTCATCATTGTTCAGGCAACATACTGACATAATCCATTTGCGAAAATGGATTCTATATTCAGTGGGCTCAGGAAGGCAGTATCAGCAGTTATTTCCTGACGGTCACATTTTGCATGCATCCAATTCAAAATGCTATGCGTCTGTCAAACATCATGGCCCTCATCGTTGATAGAGCACCTGACTGTGATGCTTCACAACGGTTGCATTTATAAATGCCTCCAAGTCATGAGTTCACAGCCGACGCTTCGATATCAAATAGGTCAAGCAAATATTTGTAGGAAAGTTTAATGGCACTGGAATCATTAAAAAAAACACAGGTTAGTTTTCCAATTCAACGAAATATAATCAGAACTTTAATATAAGAACATGTTACTTCAAACATGTGAAAGTCTGCCTAATATTATCTCAGCATAACAAATTAAAGAACAAGATGAGTGCTGGCATTACATGTCAATGTAAGAAAGTAGTCTGCCAATCACAAAGCATCTCAAAACATCAGTATCAGCATTCATTAGGATATTACAAGATATAGTGCTGCTAACAATATCAAAGCATTAACGTAGCCTGCCCAAACTGAAACCCAAGAGGAAGACTACAAGAAAGGATACGAAAAGCAATATAATTGTTTTTACAGGTGCACCCACAGTCCTGGCCATGTCTTCATCCTTTTTTCCTCGTTGATATTCCATTTCAGTAAATTTTTCGATATATTGATGGTCAAAGGTTTACGATAATTCTGAAATGCATCAATTGCCTCTTGTCTACATTTAAACTTCTTGTACAAGGCATGCTTGAACCCACTAACCTCACGCTGACACTCAGGCCATGATTCATAAATCCCTCGTCTACGGCCCATGAAAACTACATAATAATGTTGGGCAGACATTTCTAAACCTCAGGATCATGCAACTTGATTTCCTGCATTACGGGGAGACAATATGAAACTCAGAAGGCATAATTCATTGCACTAGTAATAACGTCAATCGTGATCAGAGGAAAAACTTAAACAATTGAAGAATATGGTATGATCGTAGTCAAAGGATGCATCGTACACTTACTTCGTGTGATGAGCAACCCATAGCCTATTAGCTATGGAATTGCGTAGTTCATCACCTCTTCGGGATTCGTCATCCCCTATACTGAGATAAGGATCGACATCCTCATCATGATCAGCTGGCAAGGGTTCTATAGACATGTTGAAGTATTTGTCATTTCCTTGGGTGCGTCGAATGAAGTTGTGAATGATGCAGCAAGCCATTACAATATTTCTGAACCTTGAATGGAAATGGAATGGGACTTCTAAGAATCTTATATCGCTTCTTAAGAATTTCGAAGGTCTTCTCTACGCAATTTCGGAGTTGAGCATGTCGATGGTTGTATAAGTCTCGATAATTATTATATCGTCGAGCCCTGGGATTGTTGAAGGTACTTAGGTGGTACCTGTTACCCCGATATGGGGCAAGAAATTATCCGTATTACCATATCCTGAGTCAACAAGATAAAATTTCTTGTACACGAGAACAATGCCTTGACATATACCCTTGAATCACCAAAAAAATAATTATCATTCAACTATGAGAAATGAAATACCTTCTGGTACAAGGAGACCTCCTGACTTGACACACCAACGTAAGACTCTCATATTGGCTGCAGATCCCTCCCATCCAGTACAAACAAAAAGGAATGAGTGATCAAATGATACTGCAGCCATGACATTTTGGGAGATGGTGCCTTTTCGATTACGAAAGCGCGGTTGTTTGCTTTTCTTGATTAATGCAGGTATATGGGTACCATCGATCGCTCCTACAGTATTCTGCCATGCAAGCAAATATATGAAGGAGCAGGTCATGATAATATTGCAAATTATATAATTGCATTAATATCGTTCCATACGTACCATGAAGTAAGGATAGAAATGGTTGTTGTCACGGATCCATGGGTGCACGGCGGTATGCTGTTGAGGTTGAACGATAAATTCTTGCTTAAGCAAACAAATTGCTTTCAATATGTTGTTAAAGTGTCGGATATTGTCTCCCCTGAGTGCTGGAAGGTTTCAGCCAAGACTCTATTAGTGACACCATGACCTATGCCATAAAGAAAAATTGCTAGTTGCTCCTGTATCGATACGTTGCGTGTGCTACTTACTAGGCCTCGCGAGACAAGCAATCTTTCAGCTTGAAAAACATAGTATTTGTCATCCTAAAGTGATCATAACCTCTATCTGGATGTCCACTCAAAATATCTGCAATGAGTTCGTGACCCGAGAATGGACGAGTACGGCAAGGCACCTTAGAAATAACGTTACAATTTTGTAAATCAATGAACCCATTACTTATCAACACAGTTAGGACGTCGTCCCAAAAGTTATCCTCATCAATTAAAAATGCCATGACATCATGGAATATGTCCATCTATTAGAGAAAGATAGTAGTTAATGACACAACCATATGCATGAGGTAATGTTGAACGCAATGCGTAGATACAAAGTACAGTAACTTACGATGCTATTAAACAACAGCATAAGTAGACATGTACACCAAAATAGCTACTAAAAGGTAAGATAACATCTGATGTAATCCTTAGTTACATATATATGAACAACGAAAACAAGAAATATCACTCCTTAAGTACTTTAATACGCCTATATGTCATGGCCAACGGTCACCGGCAAAATCAAAATCATGCGTCGAAGATGCAGGTGTTGTACAAACAAATTCTTGCGCACTGACAGTAGGAGAAGGGGTCTGACCCTGGGATATGCTACTGTCACTGCTTGGCCTGAATACTGGCTGCATGAATGGAATATGTCCACCTCTAGTCGAAGCTTGCATCGTAGGAGACACAAATACAGATGGACCATCTTGATGGACACCATGCATTTGATGCATAAAGAGATTAGGCGCCGAAGCAAAACTTCCATGAGGTGCACCCGCTGAGGTGGTACATGGTAGAACTCAGACATTTGTCTTTAAGCCAAGCTTGAAGTAGGGACCCTTCATAATGCATCAGAAACCACCTATTGCTCTCAATTTTTAAACTGTCCCCCACAGCAAGAATACATTCAGGTGTAATCCCAGGGAGACTCTCTAATTTGCATGCATTCATCAATAGAGTACACAGTTGGACGGGCAAGCTGCTCTCTCCTCAGAATCTCATTAGCAATTTTCAACCTCTTTTACCTTGAACCACCAGTTCGAAAAAGGCATCAGCAGCATCATTAGTGGACCTAATGTTACGTGCTGTCGGAGTTATGATGGATGACCTTTTCCTCTTTCGGTACTAGTTGACGAATCTGGATCTAAAGAACAATCTGTGGGTTGGGTCGAGGCACAAGTACTAGGGCTGGTTGGGGGTACATCATCAAAAAGATGATCGAAATGACTGGATGATGAGCACGACAGTCCAACACTTTTCCATGGCTGGTGGCAACAGTCTGTATCGTCCAGGTTCATCCGTTCGACCTCCTTGTCCGAGGTATCATTGTCGGATACCCCCTCTGGAATAGCAGATGTATCCCCCCGTCTACCAGTGGCTGTATTCTTTGAAAAAAGAATGTCTATGTCGTCGTATACAGGAAAGGACTTACCCTTTATCCGAGTGTAGTCCTTGTTAACCTGTTAAGAGATTTGTTGATTACAAATATTGTAATGTTATAAAAATCATCGAAGCTAAGATTCGTTAACATCAATGAAGCACTTACCGAGATGACTTCGTCCCACATTTGTTCATCACCACACATGGGGACTTTAAGTGCAGGATCCCATCCCCAACCTGAGCGATTAGCTAGGTTATAGAACAAATTGAAGGTCTTCTTCAAAACCTTTAAGCGATTCTTCAGGTTTCTATATGTGAAGGACATTGTTGTCCTTTCGTTGAACAAATTTGTAATCTTCTTCCATGTTTCTTGTGAGAAAGTACCATTGTGACAGTTACCATCGTCATTCTCTTGCCTCATCAGGGTAAGCAATATCGTATCGAGAGCATCGGTCCAATTGGGTGCTCTAGTACGACCTGATCCTTCTCTGGCAGTTGACGGTTCACTGCCTTTTTTTGATTTCGACATATTATCTACAGGGGCACAATCGTTCATAATTTGTCACATTGGATGAAAAAGGAAGTAGGACTCATGTGACATAATGATATGATACGAAACTATATGCAGTAAACTGAAGGACCTTCCACTAATAGATTAAATTGGATACTAAGAAATATGCACTACATTGCATGTTGATTTCAAGGCGGAAATACAGTAGTTTTTGAGATATAGGAACACTCAATTGAAATGTCGGGACATCTGATAAGATTGAAAACCGGACGGTCACACTTTCTAAAACTATTACCACTATAATTAGTCCATAAGTTATTACAATGACTTACGGACCTTGACTGTCCCAGGCATATGTACTTATAAATTATCGCAATCCAATTTCTTAACATCTCATGATGCAGCAAACACATCCACTGTAAAAACACTTCTCTGCATGACTTTATTATTAGGTGAAGCATATACATAGTTCATCTTATTTCAGTTTGGTCCAACACATAATGAGTTATTTAGTCAACTATCCAGCTTTAGACCTTGCTTGACTGAACGAGCATATAAGCGAAGCTTGGTTCTATGCTGTTAATCAATAAGACTCTTTGTAGAATTGAACACTTATACTTGCATTAGCAATATGGCTAAGTCATGCTAAAAATCTATGCCTCCCTGCAGTCTAAGCCAATCGGACATGATCATGGGTTAACAATTAATCATCCAAAATTGACATGCCATAGTTTACATTCTATGTAATTGTAGAGGTGTTGAACAGCAAAAATAATTTAAATGTCATGCTTCCATGCACTGGAGATCAGTCATAATCGGAAAACCCTTGGTGGCAAAAATGAAGGAAACGATAGGAAGTAAATTAGCTGCATAACAAAGTAAAGTAACAGATCAATGACCTTGCATATATAGCATATTCCATGTTATTGTTTAGGGAAATCGTGGAGGAAGAAATTCCTCAGCATTATTCACAGAGAACGAAATCGATTCCCTCGAAGAGCAAGAAATACGGAACCCTATCGGAAACAGCTGTGCCAAAGAAAAATTAGGGCAAAATACCTCTTTCGGTGGCTTTCTCCATGAGCTCCTCAGGAAGAGGAGAAGTTTATAGGAAGAGGATGAAGACCCACAGGATACTTTTTAGGGAAGAGGAGGAAGACCAAACCGAGAAGCAGTTTAGATCGGCTTGATCCTCATCATCCACGCGGAGTGAAGACTTGGGAGAACTCTCGGGAGCATCCACAGAAAGAAGGCTGGAGAGGAAGAGCAAGGCTTAGAGGTCTGCCTCCAGATTTTAGGCAACCCTAGTCCAGAGAGGAGGACGATGAAGACGGCGACTGGAGAGTAGATCCAGCATATAACTTCCTCCGGGTCACTCAGTCGCTACGAAGCATTCATAGGAAGAAGGCCGGAGTGGAAGAGAAACGCTCAGAAGATGGCCATCGTCTTTTGAAAACCCTAGTCGCGAGAGGAGGATGAAGATCGAGTGCCAATACTAGATCGGATTTTAACTTCCCTGGGTGCCCTTGGAATAGCTACAGTGATGGAACAAGCTATTCCATGGGGTCCGATGGAATACGAAAGGGGGATAAGAAGCGTTGACGGGAATAAGGGAAGCAGTGGGGCCCACATGCATTTAAACCCGACGTTTGGCGAATAAGTTGGAATAAAGCCCTATTCCAGGCCTTATTCCTGCATCCAAACGTAGCCTAAGGGATTTACTAGGGATATATTTTTCTTTATAAATTCCCTGGAAATCCCTTAGTAATCTACAAGGGATCGTGAGTGATTATTTAAACAATTTTTAGTAAGAAATTTATAAAGGAAGTTCGGTCCTTTAGAGATTTACTAATGGATAAATCCCTTGGTGATGGTAAGATATTTTTAAAAACAACAAAATGATATCAGAAAGGGATTTTTCTTAAAATTTCTTAGTGATTTTAAAATCTTGTAGCTAGCATATGTCATTCTTTCACTAGCATAAAAATAAAAGTCATAAGTAAAATTAATATTATGTACTGATTTTTAATACCATTAATTAAACCAAAAAAATTCCTTCATTTCTTCCTCTCTCTAACTCGTTCAAATCTTATCAAAACCCTAGGCTTACGCCCTTTGTTGCTAACCATCACTTCTATGCTTTATTAGGAGAAATACCCTGGGCCTTCAATATGATGATTATATTGGTGCAATGGTAATGTGCTTGTTCTGTAATTAGTTCTCATGGTGATCATAGGGATTTTTTTATGAAGAAAAATTGATAATTGATTGATCCCTAATAATTACCAAGGGATTTATGAGGGAGACTTTCACCAACATCATATATTCCAATAGATGAATTTTCCTTGAAAAAACTCTTCACCAAGGAATTTTTGACTTTCACTAAGAAATTTTGTCCCTTGCTGAAAGGTTAATTTCTGATAGTGATTGCGTGAAACTTCTTGCCAATGATATCCTCGATGTTGAAGTGTTGCTAGACTTTAAAAGTCCTAAGTCTAGCTTTGAACCAGAAGGCCATTAATGGACCATTAGTGGTAGTAGTGGGATGAGGGACATTAGATTCAAATCTGTGATTGATGTGCCCTATACTCCACTGTATTGACATTGAACTTGAACCCTTGACTGCAGGGTTGGCAAGAGCTACTAGTATCAAACATTGTCGATTATAAAAAATAGAAAATAAGAGTATAGAGTAGAGAGCAAAGAGATTAGGATAGCTAAATAGAAAGTAAAAAAAATTAGGATGGCTTAGGAGAATTGAAAGACTTGTAGGTAGATAAGAGGACTTATGAGAGCTTTAGAGAGCTCAAGAGAGCCTTACATAGATTTGGAGAGCTTGTAATTTGGTGTGGGGTGAGGGAAAAGAGTTGGAGCTTATTTATAGATATTAGGGCTTTCAATAACTAAAATAACCTTGAAGCTAATTGTTTATGACCGTTAAAAAAGGTAAATAGGCCTTCTTGACAAAAAATCAGAATATCCTTAAAACTAGCTATTTGGGGCTATTATGGAGGTTATTTTTAGAATTGAACAAAAATCCCTTCCTAAACTAGTTTTTAGCTGTTGGGGAAGAACATTTTTGTTCTTTTTTAATTGGACCTGCCGTACTAGGTGCATGCCTGGCGAGTTGGCCCAATGGGTTGGCCTAGCGGGCCAAATGTGTCGGGCCCATGTTTTGGGCTTGGCATGCCCAACAAGCCGTCCTGCGTGCTAGCCCAGTAATGGACTGTAGGTTGTGCTGTGCCAAGCCATTATGGGTTGCCATGCCAACATAGCCCATAAGGTGGGCTGTATCGTATTAGGCAAGGCTATTGTAACAGCTGTACCATACTTGGCACAGGCTATCTCCTACCGGACCATGTCGGGCCTATGTTGGTATGGTCTGATTTACATCTCTATCCTTAGCATCTCTCTCTTTTTCTCTCTCTATGTTTTAAGGAAAACTCTTCCTCCACCCTGTGCGATGATTGGCCACCGCGCATATGGTGCATAAAAGGTAAAAATACCCTTGATGCATATGGCCATATATGCGCACGATCAATCATTGCGTCTGGTATGCAAAGGCTTTTCCTTGTTTTAAAGGAACAGGAGGGACTGGGTCCCAAAATGAACAACGGGTTACACTCCGTTTCTTTCTTGTTGGCAATGGGAGCCCATCACCTGAATACAAAGGCCTGCCTCCTTCCGTCCAAAGGGTAAAACGTATACTCCACATGAATCACGAGATGGCAACAAGTCACCTAACTAAATGAGACAGACTTTCTTCTTGAACCCCCCAAAAATGAAACCGCCACACTCTCAGCTCTTCACCACACAACCTTCCCACAAAATTAGCAGCCAAAGAGGCGGTGGAGAAAATCACTAGAGAAAATAAGCCTGGAATAATGAATGCGCCTGCGTCACGTTATCATACATTTATTAGGAAAAGCTTATGATAATAATGGTCGCGCATCTTGACAGAAATTATCAAGCTACATTTAACTTTGTTATGGAAAAGCACATGTTGGTAAAAGCCAATCTTAAATATCTAAGAGATAAGCTTGGACAAAAGTATGCTTACGATCACTCGAACAAGCTATAGTTAATTTATGGTATCTAACCAGCTTTTGTTAAAATCTAACGCACCTTATCAAGAAAAATATAAGATCACAGTTACTGATGACGCCAAGTCATCTTTTTCAAACGTCAGGAAGACGGACGTCTTTCTCTTCGGACTCCTGCAAGAAAAGTTCTTGAAGACCGGTTGTTCTGATGGGAACCCTCCGACGCTCAAGTCAGTCACTTGGGATCAGACAAGAACCGCTCAGCAGAAAGGAGCTAAGACAGTTAGGGTTTTTGCTAGGAGGAAGAAAGCTAGAAAACCAGAGTTCGGATTCCTACTCACAGTGCGGGCGTGCTTTTATACCTATCCGAATATCCCATCTTACTGTTTCGGAAGATCGCCGTCGTACCATCACTGTGCGTGCGGAGGCATCCCACGCTACCTATCAACATGATATCACACATGTCTAATAGCCGCAGTTGTATTTGTGCGCGCCGTTGCTTGATATGATCGCGCACAACTGCAAGTTGTAGCGAATCGTACGCCGTAACGGAGCACGGTCACGCACAGGAACATGCAGTGCGCCATACGCCGTTATGAGGCATGGCCCTCCGTAATGGGGCGCAATCATGGGCGTACGGAGAACCACGTGGGCGCGCCATATGGCCCGAAGCTGTCATTTGGTTTGAAGGTTGAACTGCGTGCTGATCGCTGATGATACCCACGTACCCCGAGACCGAAGGGGGGTCTCGGGGTAGAGATATGGTGATCCCACCCCGAGACCGGAAGGGGTCCCGGAGGTGGGATGATGCCGGTGCACCCCGAGACCGAAGGAGGTCTCGGGGTCGAGAGATGATGATCCCACCCCGAGACCGAAAGGGGTCCCAGGGGTGGGATGATGCCGGTGCACCCCGAGACCGGAGGGGGTCTCGGGGTCGAGAGATGATGATCCCACCCCGAGACCGGAAGGGGTCCTGGGGGTGGGATGATGCCGGTGCACCCCAAGACCGGAGGGGGTCTCGGGGTCGAGAGATGATGATCCCACCCCGAGACCGGAAGGGGTCCCGAGGGCGAGATGATGCCGGTGCACCCCGAGATCGGAGGGGGTCTCGGGGTCGAGAGATTATGATCCCACCCCGAGACCGAAAGGGGTCCCAGGGGTGGGATGATGTTGGTGCACCCCGAGACCCCTCCGGTCTCGGGGTCGAGAGATGATGATCCCACCCCGAGACCGGAAGGGGTCCCGGGGGTGGGATGATGCCGGTGCAAACCGAGACCAGAAGGGGTCTCGGGGTCGAGAGATGATGATCCCACCCCGAAACCGGAAGGGGTCCCGGGGGTGGGATGATGCTGGTGCACCCGAGACCGGAGGGGGTCTCGGGGTCGAGAGATGATGATCCCACCCCGAGACCGGAAGGGGTCCCGGGGGTGGGATGATGCCGGTGCACCCCGAGACCGGAGGGGGTCTCGGAGTCGAGAGATGATGATCCCACCCCGAGATCGGAAGGGGTCCCGGGGGTGGGATGATGCCGGTGCACCCCGAGACCGGGGGGGGTCTCGGGGTCGAGGGATGATGATCCTGCCCCAAGACCGGAAGGGGTTCTGGGGGTGGGATGATGCCGGTGCACCCTGAGACCGGAGGGGGTCTCGGGGTCGAGAGATGACGATCCCACCCCGAGGCCGGAAGGGGTCCCGGGGGTGGGATGATGCTGGTGCACCCCGAGACCGAAGGGGGTCTTGGGGTCGAGAGATGATGATCCCACCCCGAGACCGGAAGGGGTCCCGGGGGTGGGATGATGCCGGTGCACCCTGAGACCGGAGGGGGTCTCGGGGTCGAGAGATGATGATCCCACCCCGAGACCGAAAGGGGTCCCGGAGGTGGGATGATGCTGGTGCACCCCGTGACCGGAGGGGGTCTCGGGGTCGAGAGATGATGATCCCATCCTGAGACCGGAAGGTCTCGGGGTTGAGAGATGATGATCCCATCCCGAGACCAGAAGGGGTCCCGGGGGTGGGATGATACCGGTGCACCCCGAGACCGGAAGGGGTCCCGGGGGTGGAATGATGCCGGTGCACCCCGACCGAGGGGGGTCTCGCGGTCGAGAGATGATGATCCCACCCCGAGACCGGAAGGGGTCCCGGGGGTGGGATGATGCCGGTGCACCCCAAGACCGGAGGGGGTCTCGGGGTCAAGAGATGACGATCCCATCCCGAGCCGGAAGGGATCCTGGGGGTGGGATGATGCTGGTGCACCCCGAGACCGAAGGGGGTCTCGGGGTCGAGAGATGATGATCCCACCCTGAGACCGGAAGGTGTCCTGGGGGTGGGATGATGCCGGTGCACCCCGAGACCGGAGGGGGTCTCGGGGTCGAGAGATGATGATCCCACCCCGAGACCAGAAGGGGTCCCGGGGGTGGGATGATGCCGGTGCACCCCGAGACCGATGATGCTAGTGCACCCCGAGACCGGAGGGGGTCTCGGGGTCGGGAGATGGTAATCTCCGTTAGCTGCTGTTACCTTTTATTCTGACGACGCGGGATCAATCATATCAGATGCCCCCTCACCCCTGAGGCGAAGCGGGTCCCATCGTTGAGGCGAAAGGGGTGTTCTCCACGTGGCTGATCCCCGTCCACATCTCTTATGCGGACGGCCTGGGGAATGTGAGAAGGCGGCCACCTCCGTACACTGTGCCCGCCACGATCGACCTCGAGAGAAAACTAGCCCTTCGAAGTCTGTGCGAAAAGCTGTATCATCATTACCTCTCATAACGGCGACGTCAGCGGGTCCCATCATTGGCCGGAGGCATGCCGCACCATGCGCTGGGCATCCCTCGAGGCGAGCCAGCCTATGGTAGGGGGCCATGTGGCTGACGAGATGAGGCGGACGATTTGAAAACCCAATAAGCCCAAATGAGGGGTTGAATCTGGCCATATCGCTTTCGCTGTCGTCTTCCTCTGTGCCTGTGCTCTGATCTCCCCTGCAACCTGAGAGCTGTGCTTGGTTTTCTTTCTTCAGGTCAGTTCTTTGCCCATTCCAGACTCTCTATCCCTTCCTTTGCTCATGAGCTCGCCATCTTGGACCTCGGAGGACGGTTCGGAGAACCATCCTCCCTCTGAGAGGCACTGTACCTCTCCCGCACCTTCTCCTTCTCATCCACTTGAGTGGTCCACTGATTCAGAGGACCGAGTCCCCCTGGCTGGCGATGGGTTGCCGGTGGAGCCCATCGAGGGGCCGCCGGTCGGAGGCCGGCACCTCCTCGAGGGTGGAGGGGTCCCCGGAGGGGATTGCCTCCACGATAACAGGTCTGGATTTGGCAAAAATCCGGGCCCGTTACCAGATTCCCCGGGACGTTGAGCTTTTTCTGCCAACTCCCGATGATAGGGTCATCTCCTCCGACCCGGTCGGGTGGCCCTTTATGAGATTTGCCTAAAGGCAGGTCTCCGTCCACCTTTTCCCCTTTTTTATCAACCTTCTCGACTACTACTCCTTGACCCCATCTCAACTGGTCCCAACTCCTACCGCGTCATCAGCGCCTTTGTCATCTCTGCCATCGTCTGGGTATCACCCCTCGAATCACTCTTTTTCGATCCTTCTACATCCTTCGGCCCAGAAGGGTTGGTGGCTATTCCAGCCCCGACCCAATCGGGTCCTCAAACTTCTTCTTCCCTCTTCAATCAAGGGATGGAAATTCGATTCTTTTTCGCAAATATTGACCAAGTTAGGCCCCGGTGGGGAGATCCCGACCTCCGAGGGAACGCGAACGCCATTCATCCTGGGGATCGGGAGGCGTCGGGTCAATTGCTGGCCACCGAAATCCCTCGGTACACCTTGCTCTTGATGGAAGATAATCTCGAGTCGGCGGGTCTTATCTCCCACCGGGGTAAGCCATCTCCACCCTTAGCCAAAAATTTTCCTTTTTTTTTTTTTTAACTGACTGATATTGCGCAGCTATGAAGATACCGGCAGAGAAGCTCCTGAGGGCCTCCTCTAAAAAGAGGGCCCGGGAGGGCCACCTGGAGGCCAGCGAGCTCCAGCTCCAAAATGCCCGACGGCCCGGGCTTCCCAACCACCGGCACCGCAAGATCCCCCGGCTGCTCCAGAAGTCGATCTCACGGCCGACACCCCGCCAGATGGCGGCGACCGCGAGAGTCCCAATTGAGGAGCCAGTCACGGAGGAGCCCATAGTGGCTGAAGAGCTTCCTGCCCCTGGTGAACCGACCCCGCCAGAGGCTGCCATGGATTGGGGCGAGGGGCCATCAGGAGCCGTGAGCCCACCCCCCGAGAGGTCGCCTAGGAACAGCCCGCGCACCGAGCCAGAGACTGCCGAGACGGCCGAACGGAGTGGGGTCAAGCCGGGCCACCCCAAGACTCCTTGAACGATGGTCGCTGGGCTGAGAGGGTCCTTGCCCCGGTTTTTGTGCCCGAGATCCTGGAGGACCTTAGCCACCAAAAGGCGAGCGCATTCTTCAGGATTCCTATGCGGCTGTCATCAGGGTAAGCGGTCTTTTCGCCCTTTGCCTTCATATCTTTTTCTTTTTGCTAACCTGGAGCTTACGCATGCAGCTCGCACACTCCCTGAGGGCCGCCAGGGATGCAATCCATGGTGGGAAGGCCCTCCTGCGGAGGCGCAGAAGGAGGCTGAGGACGCTCAGCGCCACACGGAGGCGGCGAAGGGCGCTGGAGTTGGCCAGAAGCGCCTGGGCAAGTGAAACAAAGGCCGCTGAGAACCGGGCGGAGGCCGACGCCAACCGTGTGCGCACACACTCCTCCAAATGACGGAGGCGAGAACGCTGTGATGGCCAGAGATCTACACATCTCTGAGCTAACCTTAGCCCTCCAGGAGGCCGAGGGTCGAGCGGTTGCGGCGGAGGAAGAGGCACGGGCGGCGAAGGAGGAAGCAAGCCAATCCGGGAGGAGGCGAGCTGCCCGGGAGGCCGAGAGGGTTGCAGTGGCAGCCCTCGCTGCGGAGAAGGCTCGGGCCACAGAGGTGGAAGCTGCATCGCAGCTAGGACCACTGGGATCATAGAAGAGTACAAGGCGTCCGAGCGCTTTACAATGATTTGGCAGAAGCCTCGGTGGCAGTGTTCCTCGAAGGGTTCCAGCATGGGAAGGAGAAAGTGGCCAGGGATTTGAACATCCCCCAGGCCCTGGAAGTTGAGCTAGACGCTTCTCAGATTTGGCCCCTCCGATGATGAGCCCGCGCCAGCAGAGCCGTGAGCTTGTACTTTTGTTTTTTGCAAGTCGACGATGTCGGCATCTTGTAATCCCTTCCAATCAATGAGATAATCTTCTTCAAAATACATTATCTATTTGTGACTTACCCTGAATTCGTTGGTTAACACGCGGCACCATGGTCCCATTAGTCCCGATAGTGCCAGGGGATAACTCTCAACTCATATGAGCTATTCCGCCTTAGCCGTCTAGGACCGAAAATTGGGGCCAGGGAGGATAGGTTTCTTGGGGTTGAAACGCCGGTAGTTGGAGGTTAGGTAGGCAGGTTCCTCAAGACCATCGGCGCAATGCTTTGCCAGGAGTATGTCGGCCTTGCGCTAAGTAGGCATGTGGCTTTTGTGCCGACCGGGGTTGGTCTTTATCTGACCGGCGGGACTTTGTGCCGGGTGTTGGGCTTTATGCCTGGCTGGTGCAGGGCTTAGGTGCCGATGGGTGTCGGGCTTCATGCCTGGTTGGTGCAGGGCTTTAGGTGCCGATGGGTGTCGGGCTTCATTCCTACTGGCCCAGGGCTTTAGTGCCACGGGTGTTGGCTTCATGCCTGGCTGGTGCAGGGCTTTAAGTGCCGATGGGTGTCGGGCTTCATTCGCCGACGGGTGTCGGGCTTTATGCCTGGCGGGCAGGGCTTTAGGTGCCGACGGGTGTCGGCTTCATGCCTGGCTGGCCCAGGGCTTTAGTGCCGACGGGTGTCGGGCTTCATGCCTGGCCGGCCCAGGGCTTTTTGTGCCGACGGGGTCAGGCTTTATGCCTGGCTGGCCCAGGGCTTTAGGGGCCGACGGGTGTCGGGCTTCATGCCTGGCTGGCCCAGGCTTTAGGTGCCGACGGGTGTCGGGCTTCATGCCTGGCTGGCACAGGGCTTTAGATGCCGACGGGTGTCGGGCTTCATGCCTGGGCCCAGGGCTTTTTGTGCCGACCGGGGTGGGCTTTATGCCTGGCTGGCCCAGGGCTTTAGGTGCCGATGGGTGTCGGGCTTCATGCCTGGCTGGCCCAGGGCTTTAGGTGCCGACGGGTGTTGGGCTTTATGCCTGGCTGGTAGGGCTTTAGGTGCCGACGGGTGTCGGGCTTCATGCATGGCTGGTGCAAGGCTTTAGGTGCCGACGGGGTCGGGCTTCATGCCTGGCTGGCCCAGGGCTTTAGGTGCCGACGGGTGTCGGGCTTCATGCCTGGCTGGCCCAGGGCTTTTGTGCCGACCGGGGTCGGGCTTTATGCCTGGCTGGCCCAGGGCTTTTTGTGCCGACCGGGGTCGGGCTTATGCCTGGTTGGCCTAGGGCTTTTGTGCCGACCGGGGTCGGGCTTATGCCTGGCTGGCCTAGGGCTTTTTGTGTCGACCGGGGTCGGGCTTTATGCCTGGCTGGCCCAGGGCTTTTTGTGCCACCGGGGTCGGGCTTCATGCCTGGCTGGTGCAGGGCTTTAGGTGCCGACGGGTGTTGGGCTTCATGCCTGGCTGGTGCAGGGCTTTAGGTGCCGATGGGTGTCGGGCTTCATGCCTGGCTGTGTAGGGCTTTAGGTGCCGACGGGTGTCGGGCTTCATGCCTGGCTGGCCCAGGGCTTTTGTGCTGACCGGGGTCGGGCTTTATGCCTGGCTGGCCTAGGGCTTTAGGTGCCGACGGGTCGAGCTTAATGCCTAGCTGGTGTAGGGCTTTAGGTGCCGACGGGTGTCGGGCTTCATGCCTGGCTGGTGCAGGGCTTTAGGTGCCGACGGGTGTCGGGCTTCATGCTGGCTGGCCCAGGCTTTAGGTGCCGGCGGGTGTCGGGCTTCATGCCTGGCTGGTGCAGGGCTTTAGGTGCCGACGGGTGTTGGGATTCATGCCTGGCTGTGCAGGGCTTTAGGTGCCAACGGGTGTTGGGCTTCATGCCTGGTTGGCCTAGGGCTTTAGGTAAAAATCTCAGGAGCTAAAATCGAAATTTGTTAATATAAAATGAGGGTGAAAACCCAAGTGAATACAGGCATGATACTTGATGTGAGAGGAGGAATCGTTACTGATAGTACCGGCGAAGGTTATCTGCATTCCATGTCCTAGGGAGTGGCTTCCCATCGAGCTCCTCAATTTGTAAGCTCCGTGGTTAAGTGTCTCGGCGATCCGGTAAGGTCCTTCCCAATTTCGAGCTAGCTTGCCTCCCTTTGCTGGCTTTGAGACCTCAGCCCATCAAAGGATCAGGTCTCCTGGCAGGAAAGTCCTGGGGCGCACACGGGCATTGTAATATTTAGCGGCCCGTTGCCGGTAGACCACCATCCGAAGTCGCGCTCGGTCTCGCACTTCCTCCACCAAGTCGAGGTTGGCTCGCAGCTGGTCTGGGTTGCCTTCCTCGCTGTATGATTCCACCCGAGGGCTTGGTGAGCCAACCTCCACCGGGATGATGGCTTCGGATCCAAAGACTAAGCTGAATGGCGTCTCGCCGGTGGGGGCTTGCGGCATTGTGTGGTAGGCCCATAGCACGCTGGGAAGCTCCTCCACCCATCGCCCCTTGTAGTCATCTAGCCGAGATCTCAGCCCCTGGAGAATGATCCGATTAGTCACCTCGGCCGCCCCGTTGGTCTGAGGGTGCCCGACGGAAGTGAACCTCTGATGGATGCCCAGCTCGGAGCAGAACTCCGGAAGGGCGCATTGTCAAATGCGGCCGTTATCAGTGATCAGGGTGTGCGGTAGCCCAAACCGATATATGATGGACTTCCAAAAGAAGGATCTACTTTACTTTCTGTGATCTTGGCAAGGGCTCGCTTCAACCCACTTGGTGAAGTGATCCACCGCCACCAAGAGGAATTTTCGTTGTCCGGAGGCCGGGGGAAATGGTCCCAGGATATCCATGCCCCACTGGGCGAAGGGCCAGGGTGCTACTAAGGGGGTTTGGTGAGACGTCGGTGTCGCTAGATATTAGCGTGACGCTGACAGCTATCACATCTCTTAACAAGCTCGGCCGCGTCCTCCTTCATTGTCAGCCAGAAGTACCCCTGCCGCAAGGCCTTGTAGGCTAGGGCTCTGCCCCCCAGGTGACTCCCACAGATGCCTTCATGGATCTCCCGGAGGATGTAATCTGATTCAGCCAGCCCCACGCACCTAAGGACTGGGTATGAGAAGGATCTCCGATAAAGCTTCCCGTCCATCATCAAGAATCTCGGGCCCTCCGCCTGAGTAGCCTGGCCTCAGCGGGTTCTCTGGGAGAGTGCCATCGGTCAAATATCGGATGTAGGCTCCATCCAGGAGGGCTCTTGCTCCACTGGCAATGCTTCATCCGCAACTTCAATGCTCGGGGCTTGTAGTGCTCCACATATGTTCTTCCCAGCGTCCCGTCGGCCGAAGTGGCTAAGCGGGATAATGCATCGGCCCTGGCGTTCTCCGCTCTGGGGATGTAGCTAACGCGGAAGTAAGAGAAATGAGAGGCTTGGGACTGCACCTTGCTCAAATATCGGGACATGGTTGGGTCCCTAGCTTCGTACTCCCCGGTGATCTGCCAGAAACAAGCTGAGAGTCCGTGAAGGCCCTCAAATGCCCAGCGCCTAACTCCTCGGCCAACCTCATCCCCGCTAACAAGGCTTCATACTCGCCTGGTTATTAGTTGCTGGGAACTGGAATCTGAGAGCATACTCCACTGTGTCTCCCTCGGGCTCGCGAGAATGAGTCCAGCTCTGCTTCCTTGAGAATTTGCGGCTCCATCCACATGCAAGATCCAGTCCTCCGCCTCCTCAGTTGAGGGAGGGTCCACACACTCCTCCGAGCGCACCTCCTCCATATCTCTCTCGGTCCAGGAACACTCGACCAAGAAATCAGCTAACACCTGAGACTTCATGGCTGACCTTGGCCGGATGGACAGGTCAAACTCACTTAGTTTAATGGCCCATTTGGCTAGCCGACCGGAGGTATCGGGGCGAGATAAGATGGTTCGAAGAGGCTGGTCCGTGAGCACCACGATGGGGTGAGCTTGAAAATAAGGTCGGAAGCGTTGAGCAGAGACCACCAAGGCAAAATAATCTTCTCGGTTCTAGAGTACCTGGTCTCGGCATCATGGAGTACCTTGCTGGTGTAATAGATTGGCTTCTGAACCCCATCGGCATCCATGCACACGAGCACAGAGCTGACAGCCTCGGAGGAGGCTGCAAGATATAGGAAGAGCTCCTCTCCATTCTTAGGCTTGGACAACAACGGGGGAGTGGATAGAAACTGCTTCAACTCCTCAAAGGCACCCTGACACTCCTTTGTCCATTCGAAGCCGTTGACCTTGCGCAGCGCCTTAAAGAAGGGCAGGCACCTTTCTGCCGACCTTGACATGAAACGACTCAAGCGCCACCCTCCCCATCAGCATTGTACCTCCTTCTTGTTGGCTGGGGGCCTCATCTCCAAGATAGCCCTGATCTTGTCAGGGTTGGCTTCGATCCCTCGCTGGGTCACCATAAAACCCAGAAACTTGCCTGCTGCCACTCCAAAGGCGCATTTATGGGGGTTAAGCCTCATCCGATACCGGTGCAAGTTATTAAAGGTCTCCTCGAGGTCGGCGACATGGTCGCTGCACTGACGCTCTTGGTCAGCATGTCATCCACATACACCTCCATGTTGCGCCCTATCTGTCCTCAAAGACCTTATTCATCAATCTTTGATAAGTGGCCCCATTTTTCAACCCAAAAGGCATCACCCTGTAACAATAAATCCCCTTTTCTGTGATAAAGGAAGTTGCTTCTTCATCCCGGGTTCATCTTGATTTGATTATACCCCGAGAACGCATCCATGAAACTAAGGGTCTCATGCCCGGACGTGGCGTCCACCAGCTGGTCGATTCGGGGCAGCGGGAAGCTGTCTTTAGGGCACGCCTTGTTGAGGTCGGTGAAGTCCACGCACATCCTCCAGCTCCGCTGGCCTTGCGAACCATTACGACATTCGCCAGCCAGTCCGGGTAATGCACCTCGTGGATGTGACCGGCCGCCAGCAGCTTCCGCACCTCCTCATCCACGGCCTTTTGCGGTCGGGGGCGAAACTCCTTTTCTTCTGCCGGATAGGCCGGCACCCCGGCCGAATGTTAAGCTGGTGTGATCACCTCCTCCGGAATCCCCAGCATGTCGGACGCCGACCATGCGAAGACATCGCATTAGCCCGCAGAAAGGTGAGGAGTCGGTCACGAGCCTCCTCCGGGAGTAAGGCTCCAATCCGGACCACTCTTGCTGAGTCCTCCCCGAGGAGGAAAGTAAGCAGCCGCTCGGCTGGCTCACCTCTTTTCTCCAGGTCCTGGGGGTCAAGCATCTCAGGTGTCGGTGTGGGTGCCGTCCCCTGCGGACTAGGGGCCAAGTGATAGCAAAGTGTTGGCGGATTCTGCTCTCCCCGCATCTCCCGACTCCTCTGCTGGTGGGGAACCTCACGAGGAGCCTCTTAGTGGATATAACAGCATCCAAGAGGTTGAGCCCGGGCCTCCCGAGGATCGCGTTGTATGCGAGGGGCACGCGAACCACCAAGAACTTCATGAAAATAGTGCTCTGACACGGGGCTGTACCAGCCATCACAGGGAGAGTGACCTCCCCCTCAACTTTTACAGAATCTCCTATGAATCCCATCAGAGGCGTGCGATAGGCCGAAGCAGATCAGGTGACAAGTTCATGCGAACAAAGGCATCGTAGTTCAAAACATCCATGGAACTCCCACTGTCAACTAGAATTCTTTTTACAGGATGCTTAGCGATCGTCATAGACACGACGACGCTATCATCATTTTTGTTCACTACCCCATCTAAGTCCTTTTCGAAGAAAGGAATTACAGACTCCGACTCCCCCTCCCCTCTTGGCCTCTTCGACGGGCCTCCTGCCCCCAGGAAATCATCGCTACCGTCTTCTCCGTCGGGGCATTGTCGATCACCGGCGGCGGGGGCGCTGACGGGCCAGGAGCTCCCGGGTTGTTCCTCTGAACGAATTTTCCAGGTGGCCCCGCTGGATAAGGTCTTCAATAGCCTTCTTCAGCTGACGGCAGTCGTTGGTGTCGTGGCCGTGGTCCCGGTGGTAGCGGCAGTAGAGGTTCTTGTTCCGGGGGATCTTTGGGTTTATGGGAGGGGGGCGCTGCAGATAAGACTCCCCTTCAATCTCGAGCAGGATCTGAGATATCGGGCGAGCAATGGGGTGTAGGGTCCGTCTCTTGGTGCAGGGGCTCGGGGGTGGTTGTCTGGCCGGCGAGGAGGCTCAGGCCTCCTGGGGCGAACTTCTGCAGGCTTCGGCCGGGGGCTTCTTGGGGACATTCCCACCAGCCTCGCGCCGGGAAAAGTCGGCCTCGTCCGCCCGGATGTACTTCTGGCCCAGATCAGAAGCTCAGAGTAAGAGCCCGGCGGCTTCTTTTCAAGAGAGTACGCGAAGCGAGAAGACGGAGCCCCCGCTTCAAGGCCAAGGTAGCCACCGAGTCTTCCAGGTTGTAGACCTCCAGAGCTGCTTCTTTAAACCGAGCGACGTAGTCCCGCAGGGACTCACCGTTCTTCTGCTGGACGGCAAAGAGACTGTCCGCCACCCTTGGAATCTTCCGGCAGGCGTCAAAATGGGCCAAGAAAGCCCTCTCCAACTGGCAGAAGGAATCGATGCTTCGTGGGCAGACGGGAGTACCAAGCTCGAGCAGCCTTCTTCAGGGTGGCCAGAAGGCAATGCACATAAGCGAGTCAGTGGCCCCTGGACTTGCATGAGTACCTTATAGCTTTCCAAATGGTCCAGGGGGTCTGTGGTCCCGTCGTATGGATCTAGCTGGGGAAGGCGGAACCTGGTGGAGATGGGCTCCTCCATGATGCGGCGAGACAAGGGAGGCCGGCTGTCGTAGTCTGTTTCCGGCAGGTGGGTGATCCGATGGCTAAGCTCCTCCAGCCTCTGATTATACTCATCGAGTCGACGCTCGGCTCGATGAGGCATTCGGCCATCAAAGGAACCCTCCCCCGAAGATTCAGAAGAAAGAACGGGGATGGCGATGCCGGCGGGGGCGCTTCGCCTCCTTCCCATGCCGCCGCTTAGGAGAGACACTAGCATGGTGGGAAGGAGACCGATGTCTCTTAGAGGCTTCGCGGTGGTGAGGCTTGGCGGAGATCGATGGTGGCGATCCACAGGAACCGGCAATCTCCATCGGGAGGAATGCTGGCTGGGTTGCACCACCCCCGGGACAGATGGATTCGGCTCCGGCTGCTGCGCGGCCGCCTGCTGGTGCTGCAGGCCCTGAACCGCCGCCGCCAAAGACTGGACTTGTGGCCAGGGCAGTGAATCGATCTTCCTGAAGCTGTTGCGGAGCAGGCGCGGGAGCATCGACCTGAGGAGCAGAAGGCCCAGCCCCCGGGGGTGCAGCGGCTCCGAATACTGGCTGCAAGAGTCGGGGGGGCCTCCGCGGGTGGACCGGCCCCGCGGCGCTGCCCCCAGCACGATCGGCTGAAACTCCCTTCGTCCGGGTCGTCACCATGGCTTCAAGAGCTTGAAGAGAGGGAAAAGGAAGCTGCTGGTTTGATGTCTTTCTTTTTCTTCCCCCCTACCTGGCGCGCCAATCTGATGACGCCAAGTCACCTTCTTCAAACGTCGGGGAAGACGAACGTCCTTCTCCTCGGACCCCTGCAAGAAAAGTCCCCAGAGACCGGTTGTTCCGGTGGGACCCTCCAACGCTCAAGTCAGTCACTTGGGATCAGACAAGAACCGCTCAGCGGAAAGGAGCTGAGACAGTTAGGGTTTTGCTAGGAGGAAGAAAGCTAGAAAACCAGAGTTCGGATCCCTACTCACAGTACGGGCGCGTGCTTTTATACCTGTCCGAATATCCCATCTACTGTTTCGGAAGATTGCCGTCGTACCATCACTGTGCGTGCCGGAGGCATCCCGCGCTACCTGTCAACATGATATCACACGTGTCTAACAGCCGCGGTTGTATTTGGTGCGCGCCGTTGCTTGATATGACCGCACAGTTGCAAGTGGTAGCGAATCGTACGCCGTAACGGAGCACGGTCAAGCACAGGAACATGCAGTGCGCCATACGCCGTTATGAGGCATGGCCCTCTGTAACGGGGCGCAATCACGGGCATACAGAGAATCACGTGGGTGCGCCATGTGGTCCGAAGCTGTCATTTGGTTCGAAAGTTGAACTGCGTGCTGATTGCTGATGATACCCACGTACCCCGAGACCGGAGGGGGTCTCGGGGTAGAGATATGGTGATCCCACCCCGAGATCGGAAGGGGTCCCAGGGTGGGATGATGTCGGTGCACCCCGAGACCGGAGGGGGTCTCAGGGTCGAGAGATGATGATCCCAAGAGATGATGATCGCACCCCGAGACCGGAAGGGGTCCCGGGGGTGGGATGATGCTGGTGCACCCCAAGACCAGAGGGGGTCTCGGGGTCGAGAGATGATGATCCCACCCCAAGACCGGAAGGGGTCCCGGGGGTGGGATGATGCCGGTGCACCCCGAGACCGAAAGGGGTCTCAGGGTCGAGAGATGATGATCCCGCCCCGAGACCGGAAGGGGTCCCGGGGGTGGGATGATGCTGGTGCACCCCGAGACCGGAGGGGGTCTCGGGGTCGAAAGATGATGATCCCACCCAGAGACCGAAAGGTCCCGGGGTGGGATGATGCCGGTGCACCCCGAGACCGGAGGGGGTCTCGGGGTCGAGATGATAATCCCACCCCGAGACCGAAGGGGTCCCGGGGGTGGGATGATGCCAGTGCACCCCGAGACTGAGGGGGTCTCGGGTCGAGAGATGATGATCCCACCCCGAGACCGGAAGGGGTCCCGGGGGTGGGATGATGCCGGTGCACCCCGAGACCGGAGGGGGTCTCGGGGTCAAGAGATGACGATCCCACCCCAAGGCCGGAAGGGGTCCCAGGGATGGAATGATGCTGGTACACCCCTAGACCGGAGGGGGTCTCGGGGTCGAGAGATGATGATCCCACCCCGAGACCGGAAGGGGTTCCGGGGGTGGGATGATACCGGTGCACCCCGAGACCGGAGGGGGTCTCGGGGTCGAGAGATGATGATCCCACCCCGAGACCGGAAGGGGTCCCGGGGGTGGGATGATGCTGGTGCACCCCGAGACCGGAGGGGGTCTCGGGGTTGAGAGATGATGATCCACCCCGAGACCGGAAGGGTCCCGGAGGTGGGATCATGCCGGTGCACCCCGAGACCGGAGGGGGTCTCGGGGTCGAGAGATGATGATCCCACCCCGAGACCGGAAGGAGTCCTGGGGGTGGGATGATGCCGGTGCACCCCGAGACCGGGGGGGTCTCGGGGTCGAGAGATGATGATCCTACCCCTAGATCGGAAGGGATCCCGGGGGTGGGATAATGCCGGTGCACCCCGAGACGGAGGGGGTCTCGGGATCGAGAGATGACGATCCCACCCCGAGGCCGGAAGGGGTCCCGGAGGTGGGATGATGCTGGTGCACCCCGAGACCGGAGGGGGTCTCGGGGTCGAGAGATGATGATCCCACCCCGAGACCGGAAGGGGTTCCGGAGGTGGGATGATGCCGGTGCACCCCGAGACCGGAGGGGGTCTCGGGGTCGAAAGATGATGATCCCACCCCGAGACCGAAAGGGATCCCGGGGGTGGGATGATGCTGGTGCTCCCCGAGACCGAAGGGGGTCTCAGGGTCAGAAGATGGTAATCCCTGTTAGCTGCTGTTACCGTTTATTCTGACGACGCGGGATCAGTCATATCAGTTACTACACTATAATTTTATATAATGACAATTCTCTCTCTCTCTCTCTCTCTCTCTCTCTACCCATCAAGACATTTCACTAAGAACATGAAATGAGGTACAAAGCAATGCTGACAAAGAATTCATTTTTTTTCTATTTTTAATTGAAAATCATATAATTAGCAATTCAAAAGAAACATTATAACTGAGAATGCTAAAATCCTCACATGCACATGTATGCTCATAAACATCAACTTATCACTCTTAAGATTGATGAAAATTACATAGTTTTTCAAGAGAGAGAGAGAGAGAGAGAGAGAGAGAGAGAGAGAGCATGGTACCCACATATATCCTTTCTCCTGTCTGCCGCAAGGGTCCCAAGTAGTTCCACGGTTTGGGACTCTTGGAATATCTAGGAATACTATTTTGTTGATAGTTCGAGAACAGTTATTCTTTACCTACTGATCCATCGAGCTTAACTTCACCTCACAGTACCACCATGCACATCTCTTCTTATTTTACCATGTCACAGCAATGCATTTTGACCTGGTATCAGCTTCTGACAAGGTCATAGAAGTGATGTTATTATAACATGGCAGCATGTCTGAAGATGGCGGTTAGACCACTGAAACCCATCCTTGCACAATCTGTGTTGTTCTTACAAGCAATTAAAGTATGGGGCCTCCAAGGACCAGGATAACTTAAATAGCTAGAAGTTGCTAGCAATTATAGCTAGGAGGCCCTTCTTGGCCATTGTTAGCGATGGTGCTAGCTAGGATGCAACGAAAGGGCCCACTTGCGAAGAGGAGGGATGATGGCAATATTAAACGGGAAACAAACGCATCTGCATGCCAAGCAAAGAGCCTGCATCGAGGTTGAAGCTTTCGCAAGAAAAGACAAGCATGAGGGATATCGAATTAAGGTTATCCGGTAATTAAGATCTTTTAATATTCAAGTTAATGAGAACATGAGAAGATGATCAAGAGAAGACCTCTCGTAGCCGTACGTACTAATGAAGAGAATGAAAGAGAGTGGAGGTATTCGGAGCTTACCATCTTTTCTTAGGGTCTAGCTAGGAGTACAAGCAAGGAGAGACAAAAGAGAAGAAGCCCTTTATTTGTCTTCAGACGAAACATCTTATTATAAACAATTTGAAGATTAATTTAATGATGAAATCGTTTGGAGTATATAGTCACGTACCTTAGCATGATAGAGTCAACTGTTGGATGGAATTGCCTTGATTGTTGTGGGCCATGCCTTTTGTAAGTGGTTGAAGGCTAAAGATGTGCATGTTTAGCCTTATCAAACTAGCATAGCAAGCTTCTTTGTTGATTGTACGTAGCCATTGACTTTATTGGCTACATTCTATCATTGCAGACTTTGATGATGTCGGGCAGAGGCCACGCGTTAACTGCTTGGCTTGATGCTAGCTGAGGTTCGGCCTTTATGGGTTGCCATCTCATTTTTCCAACTTGCCTTGACGCTATTATAGCTATAGTACCAAAGTCATAAAGTTATTAAAGTCAGGCTCTTGAACTGAAGTAATTATCGATAGTTGATTGATGCATATTTCATCAATTTGAGGCATCACATTGTTTCACAACCAGGTGTAGCAAGAAATTTGAGATAGCCCATAAGGAGTCGTTAATTATATATATGCCTCTCAGTAAACAATTAAACAAGCTAGCCTTCTCGACGAGAATTTATGTTCATATATAGATTGTAAATATTTAAGTGAGCCCTTGAGGCCTTAAAGCAGGAGTGTAAAATATCTTGCCTCATACGTTTCAAGACTTCCAGATCGATGTTATATATGACGATGGTTACAGTGTGTTCTTTATTACAGTGTTGATGACATGGAGATATATTTTACCCATAGCCATCGGTTTCAATTTTAATTCTAGCGGAAGAAAGTTAAAGTTTGGAAAGTACTTCATAGTCTGATCACTAGAATATTTTTTTTTGATCATCAAATGAAACAAAATAACCTTATATGAAAACCATGATAACCACAACAATTATGTCAAATAGGAAGACATTACTTGATATGCTAGAATTCTCCCGAACTTGAATTTAATGAAGTGATATCGATATATATATATATATATATATATATATATATATATGGCCGGTCGGCTGTGAAGTTGTCCTCATCCCCACCAAATAATATTAAATTATAGTTGATTTGGTTAAATTCACATGTTTTGTTAATGACTCATCCAAATACTAGTTGCATCTGTGGGCATGGGGGTAGGTAGTACATTTATTATTGATACTTCAAACATCCACACTACTTGATTTGATCTTTGTTTCCTTGGAGGGGCTACATTAATTCCCATGGATGTTCTCAGATAAATCAATCGGCACCTAAAATTCTGACGGTCAAGGGCACTAAATTATTCTTAGAAACCTTATTTGCCCTTAATTTTATGAACAAAAAATTAATAGAGGAGGAGTGTTAACTTTGCTTCTAGGAACAAAGGATTTCTCTCACTTCAAGCAACCCTTGTGATACCCCCTCCCAATAGTCCCATATCGAAAAATTGGAAGTTGGTTGTATGTTTATAATCAGTTAAGAAAGATGGACAAGTATTAATTGGATCCCTTTTGAGCTGCGATGGCCCAAGTTGGTATGGACCTTGTCCATCTTGCTTTCTTGTAACAAAATGGGCTCGTAGATGTTGTGGGCCCAGGATCCGAATCGTTACAATATGGTATCAAAGCCAGTCTTGCTTTCTTGTAACAAAACGGGCTCGTGGATGCTGTGGGCCCAGGACCCGGATCGTTACAATATGGTATCAAAGCCAGTCTTGCTTTCTTATAACAAAACGGGCTCGTGGATGCTGTGGGCCCAAGACCCGGATCGTTACAATATGGTATCAAAGCCACGCACCAGCCGAAAATACAGGAGCTAAGTGCCACACAGGGCAAAGTGCTATATCGATGGGAGCCATCTCTTAACCTATGGGAGCCACGGAAGGTGGGGGCCACAGCGAGGACGTTCCCTTTGTAAAGGGGATAGATTGTAATATCCCTCCCAATAGTTTCATATTGAGAAATGTTAAGAAAGATGGACAAGTACTAATTGGATCCCTTTTGGACTATGATAGTCCAAATTGGTATGGACCTTGTCCATCTTGCTTTCTTGTAATTAAATGGGCTTGTGAATGCTGTGGGCCCAGGCTCGAGTCGTTACAACCTTTGACTTTGATAAATATACTAGCTCCTAATTGTAACAAGATCCTTTCTCTTTTTCTTGAAGGACACAAGCTGCAAGATGCCACCTCAGATTTTTTTTTTTCATCTTATTTTCAAGAAGTCAACATTTTGCACACTTAGGAATATGTGTTCACAATGGTGAGCTTTTTGAGGGATGTTTGTGGATCCTCACTTGTTTCTGATGAATATACTCTCGTGATTCCTCATAGGACCCATATGCCAGGCTAGCATTCTAATAATTAGACGAGGCCTAGTATTCTTCCCCAAGAGAAAGCCAATAAGATTGCCATGAAGGGATAAGGTTTGATGGATGCATGAGCGGTGGAAGAGAGGAGAAGGAATCAAACATATAAATTACTAGCTAGTTCTAGCTCTTAGTTTTCATCAACAGAAAAAGTGGTCATAGTTTTTACCTGACACCATAACTTTCACCACACCTAACAGTATAATTTTTTCCCCAGCCCCACATGCACATGGCATTCGCTTTAATTTGTCACTACAGGAGTTTTGCCAGAGTCTTGAGAATGCATTTACGATAGTAACCATAGTATTCTCCAAATTAGCAAAATTAACATTAAGTATTCATGTTATTAATTGACCTAATGACATTTTGGTTCCATTTTGTAGTCTGTGGATCTTAAAATTATTCTTGTGTCTTTCAGAGGTAAAAAAGGAGTTTTTGTACATTATGGAGTAAATGATGTCATTTGTTTCTTCCTTTAGGAAATAACTGATGTTATTTTGTTTCTATTACATTTGTTTTTTTTAATCATATTTCTTTTTTCTTTAAACTTTGATGGCATTTTCCTGCATTCAATTTTTTTTTTTTTTTTTCATTCTATTTTGTGACTCTGTAGATGATGCTTAATAAAAGAAAACTTTGAGCATGATCAGTTTAAACCAATTCTAGATAGGCCTCAAATCTTTAAGAGCTGTGGAGGAAAAATTCCTTTGACCTTCAGTAAAAAGGGGGGGAAAAAGAAAAGTATCCTTTGACAAGCATCTTGCAATGGATTTACGCTCATGTGTATGCTTCCATATATAGTTAAGGGATCCTGCATGCATGCATGTCTTTCAATTCGATGCCAACACGCATTAATGTGTATGTCTGTATGTAGATAGTTCGATGCGGTTGGTTAAGGTTAAATGTTCAAATTAATGCCTGAATTAATGGGCTACACCTATGGATTTATTTTTTCATGTAGATTTACTTTTTCTTCAAGGATACAAGGGAGGCTAATTAGCCACTCAAGTAGATGGAGAATGGATGTAGATGTAGCTATGCAACTATGATTTGTGGACACATACATGGAGAATGGAAGCTTGTAAGGAATGGAAAAATAATAGAAGAGTTGCAGGTTTGCAAATGAGTACAAAAGAGTACAAGCAGTCAAAGGAGAAGAAAGGAAAAACAAAAAATACATGCTCGTAGAAATACCAAGAGCTTAGGAGTGCAAGGTCACAGACGAGAAGGCCAGGGATCCAATCACCTCTCTCTCTCTCTCTCTCTTCACGTAGGCCCTCACCACTACAGTAATGAGATCTTTCAACAAACCCTCCTCTTCTTCTCCCTTCTTTTCAGAATAGGGAGAGAAAAATATAGAACAATAACAGTGTTACTACTAGTAGTCTAGTAACGATCACAATTAATAGCTAGCTAGTAACTCATCGTCCACATTATCTTCTAGTTCTCCACCACTTGCACCAGCCCATTAGGTAGACACCACTTGCAAGGTGAAGGATAAAGACTCTGATGATTCTAGAGTGCTTCATTTCATGGCAATCCCAGGGGCGATGAGCGGATCAGAAGACGATCAGAAGGACGAGCACGAGCTACTGATGCCTGGCTTTCGCTTCCACCCCACTGACGAGGAGCTCATCGAATTCTACCTCCGCCGAAAGGTTGAGGGAAAGCGCTTCAGCGTTGAGCTCATCACTTTCCTTGACCTCTACCGCTATGATCCATGGGAGCTTCCTGGTTTGACGACCAACTTTTACTAGAAGAATTCTCCATCTCTTTGAAGATTTAGAACTATAGATGTCATGTAGAGGTGGTCATGAGAATAGGGCTTCTCTTCGATGCAAACTTAGTCTACTGATTTGCATGTGTTCTTCTCTTAATTTCAGCACTGGCAGCAATCGGAGGGAAGGAATGGTTCTTTTATGTTCCTAGAGACAGAAAGTATAGGAATGGCGACAGGCCAAACCGGGTGACAACCTCGGGCTACTGGAAGGCCACTGGGGCTGATCGGATGATCCGGTCGGAGAACTCGAGGCCCATCGGACTGAAGAAGACTCTTGTCTTCTACTCCGGGAAGGCACCTAAGGGGATTCGAACGAGGTGGATCATGAATGAATACCGTTTGCCACAGAGTGAAACCGATCCGTATCACAAGGTAACTTCCAGAAATTCTTGTACACACATTATTGGGTCTAGTTCTCAGACAAAGAAGAGCAGTCATGGGTTTTGATTTCTTCTAGTCTCAAGCAGTAGGGAAAAAATAGCAAATGGTAAAAAAAAAAAAACTGAATACAGACTTCCTTTTGGTGATTGAGCTGCAAACCTTAGTCATCCATCTCTCCTTTTGTCTTCTAATATTACAATTGAAAAAAGTTTAGAACCGCCAGTAATTTGAAATTTCATTTGCAATGCATATGTGCCAATCACACTTCTAGTCTTGTTACCAAGATTTTTTTTTTAAAAAAAAAAAAGCAATAACTGAGATCTGAAGTTTGGACCTCCCCCAAAGGCCAGGCACTTGGTGAGAGTTGCCTGCAAACTTAGCTGACAAGAGTTGGCCCTATTACTGATGCTTCCTGTTATTGTCTACAGACTATTGGCTCATATTGCAGAAGCATAGCTCCTTAATTCCTTTGGATATTTTGCCTTGTATAATGAAAATTCTCTTAGGCATCCAAAACACTCCTTATAGAATTGCTCTTCTTCTTTACCGCTTCTTTCCTTCCTTTTAGAGTGGTTTACTACTTCTGTTTCAATTCGAGAGTTGAGTTGGGCAAGAGCCAGTGTTTCTTTCAGGGTGAGATGTCCCTTTGCCGAGTCTACAAGAGAGGTGGGGTTGAAGACCATCTCTCTAGCATGCACAAGCGATCCTCCTCCAAATCTACCAGACCTGATAAAAAACACAAGAAAGTTCACCAACCATCATCATCTTTCTTCGCGACGCTGGCTGGATATTCCTCCTTATCAGAGGTAGAGAAGATCCATGAAGTGGGAGTTTGCAGCACCACAGATGACATGCCAGTTTATAGCCCAGCAAATCCAGTATGGAACATGAAAGCTTCACTTGAAGAAGATGGGACTTCACTGAATCCATCAAACACGTTGCTACCAACACGCACAGTTCTGCTCCCTTCAGCTCCTTCTTCCATGGCCACCACCACAGCCGAAGAGTTCAACAAAATGGCAGGCTACCACCAAGGCTACCTTAACCAAACCGATCAGTTAACAATGCCATCGCTGCCACAGCTGCTTCCCCTCAACGGACTGCACAATTCACTGGCAACCATTTCAGACAAGCTTTGGGAATGGAATCTACTCCATGAGGCAGGAAAAGGCTTCTCTATTTTCAAGTGATTGACTGCATTGCACATGGACATAATCCATCTACTGTTGATATGTTTCTTTTGTTTTTAGCTATGTTAGCTACAAGCTTAGATCGACTTGGATGGAACCATGCATGTGGTTAACTAGGCATGAAGTTCATGAAAATTTAGTTAATTTCCTAGATAATTCTCTTGTTTCCTTCTTTCTGGAATCTCTTGTCTATATGCTGCAAAGAAAAACTTGGAAGGAGGAGAAGAGAGCCATCGCATAAAATTGAATATTTGGTGTGTACCAAGACATCCAATAATTGTGTCATAAGACTTGCAGAGGCAGCTGTTCAGAGGTTTGGACATGGGATGCGAGTGCAGGCATGTGACTGCTACATTGTCCGTTCTTTGGGTGGTGGGGTGGAACTAATAACTAACCCACAGCAAGCATTCTGATCGTCTTTTTTCCTGCTGGGATTACAAGACAGAGGTTATGTTAGATAAGGATGAGGAAAAGAGAGTATCTGAAATGATATTATCTATTTGAATCTATTTGAGATGTTCTTAAGAGTAGATTCGCGTCTTTCGAAGATAATATCTTAGTGCAGAAGATCAGAGCACGACTATCCTCTAGGATACAACAGCAGCAAATCTTCTAACTGGCATGCACACATCAATGTCAGAAGAGGGATAACCGAATGAGTTCCTTCTTTTAGGATAAGTACGAAAGCAAAGGAATGGATCTCTCGACTGTATAAAGATGAAGGAATAGATTTCTGGATAAGGATGAAAAGCAAATTTGAATGGGATGAATTAAACACCGGCATTGCTTTAAATATTTATAAGAAAGCATGCACCGGTTGAGAGCGATGAATCAATTCAATTCAACGGGTTGAATTAGTCTAATGATTGGTCAATGAAAGACTTATTACATACGTAAATACGTATAAGTCAAAAGACTAGTCAACGAATCAAAAAGGCTTACCCCTACCAGTTGATAACGACGTATCAAATAAACAAACTTATCAAGTCAAAAAGGTTTTTGAATATTAAAATACATTAGATTTTCAACAGGTTAGATACTGAAAGTTTGAATTCAGATATCTTTAAATTTGCCATTGCAGTGGATCTCACTTTTGTAGTTTGCAGTGGTGTTGGAGATATTACAAAGATGTAGAGCCCATGATGTAAAGAGAGATCTGAAAAATTCTGCAGTTAGTCCAGAGAGGTAACCCACACAAAATGTAGTTGAAGAGTGAGGATAAAATAAGTCCAAATAATATAGAATAGGTTTGATGATTATATAGCGCTCTTGCTGCTCTCTTCTTGCCAGAGGAGTCAGAATACGTACCAAAGTACGGCATGGAACAGGTTACGTTTTGTAATTGAATGCAATAGTATCTCTTCAGGCACATCAAGGAGGATCTGGGTAATGCATTGTGGCCTGGTTATGATGCCACGCCTCTGGCATAGCTGGAGTCATTGCATTGCAGTTCTATGTAAATACCAGTAACTAAAATTTCTTAGATGAGAGTATGTATTTTCAAATTTTAGAAAGCACATGAAAATTTGAGCTGGGCCATTCTAGGAGATGGGAACAATTAATCATCTTTATATTGAGGAAGAATAACTGCTTATGGCCACGTTTCCTCTTTCCATAAGTTTAGGATCTTCGCTGGAATTTAACTAGAATTTATTGGGTTGGAGTTTTTTCTACAGTGTTTTCTTATTGAGATATAGCTTGTTTTTTTTCATATTGAAATATATATATATATATAATTTTTTCTTGCCGAGATTTGGTTAATTTGAACTCATTATTAGATTGGGATGTGTTTTTTTGATATATATTTTTCTTGTAGCAATTTGCTTGGAGAATAATTTCTCATTCCATAAAAAGTATGTTTGATCTAGAGATGGCAATGTTCATTTAACTTGATTAGATTAAAATAAATTATTTATTTAATAAAATGACTAGATTTAAATTTAAAATTTTAATTTATTAAATAAATAAATAGAGTTTAGGTTGACGAAATTTTTACATAACATGTATTCCATCCAATCCAACTTAATTCTATCTTTAATTTAATTCGATCTTTTGGTAGGTGAGTAGTTTTGATAAAAGTAATTATATATGACATTTGTGCGAGTTGTTTGGCAGTTGGTTAAGTGTATTGATTTCGATCAGTTTGTGAGAATGAGACTTTTTTTTTTTTTTGTGATGATTGTAATCATCTCTATTGAATGATATGAGGTTATTGCGAAATAAGCATTGGTCGAACAATGAATCTCTCTATAATTTTATAAAGGTTTGGTAGAGAACAGCAACCATTCATTTCCAAAGTAGACTTCTGTTCCTCCCGAGATGACTCTTTCGGTTGCATTTAAGTTGGCTGAAGCTGGAAGCAGCTACATTGTTGACATAAATAAATAATAGATTTCTTTATCCAGTGAACAATGATTCTAGACTAGTGCCAAGTGCCAACCCCTACAATTAATCGAATATCGATCGGAGGTAAGTGGATGGCCCTACCAATACCAGAGTTCTCTACTAGGTATCAATGTTTTGAAAAATAGACGGAGAACGAATCAGCTTAACATTTGGATCAAATTAATTGGTTTGATCGAATACATCAATTTGATCGGATCGAATAATATTATAATTAAATTTTAATTTAATAATATAAAATAAAAAAATAAAAATAATTTAAATAAAAAAAAAAAAAATTTAAAAATCAGGTTGGATCGATTGAAACTTGATCGGTTCAACGGATTTTTTTTGATTTTTACCGGATCATATAAAAGTAACTTCAATAATAAAATCAATCGAACTAATGATCTATTCGATTGGATCGATTGGATCGATCGATCCGATCCGGTTTTCAAAACATTGCTAGATATTGATAAGGACCTGTGTCACCCTAGAGCTTGCGCAATACATGCTTGTATAAGGCTATGGTTGCTGATTGATTGCGGATTGATGAGCTCATTCTTAATCTACATAGCTAAATAAGGGCTTAATTAGATACTCTTCCATCATTTTTTCAAAATAAAATCATTTTTAATATTTTAATAGGTAAATAGGCTGTCTGATTAGTTGAT
>UESW01001972.1:291260-312982 GCA_900491605.1 Calamus simplicifolius | reverse complement strand
TTCGAAATCGGCCGTTAATCCTTCGCGACACCCCAGTTGAAATCTCACGACACCCTAGCTTTAAGGCGACGACACCCATGCTTGAACAAGGCGTGAATTTGACGTCACCCTAGTACTAATTCGACGACACCCTAGTAACTCAGCCATGCCATCTTTTCGAGAAAAGTTGCAAAATGGGCAGTTCCTATGGGTTTGCGGGTCACTGTGATGTGATCGTGGCGATCCGGGTGTCCTTTCGTATTTCTCTGAGGTCGGCATAAACCCTAGAAAAAGCACTCATTCGTCTGTTGCTCGAGAAGCCATCCTTTTGCTCGAGAAGCCATCCTTCGTCTCTTGCTCGAGAAGCCACTGGTCTCCTTTTCCCTCCTAAATTTCTTCCATAGTTCATTCTTCCGTATACTTCATTCATGGAGATGAGTGCTTTCGTTTGTGGACGAAGACCGCGAACAAAGAAGAAGCAGACGGAGAAAATGGCGGAACAATGCAAGGACATGGTTCTTCGTTCGAATGAGGATGCGGCTCCTTCAGGTATGTTTATCACTATGTTAAAATATTATGACATCCTCTCTTAAAATTTCATGACAAGTATGTCTTATGTCTTACCCTCTGTTTCAGTTGACAATAAAATTGTTCTAGTCCCCCCAGTGAAGGCTTCCCAGCTGTTTAAGAATAGCTGCAGGCCGGCCGTATACGTTCAGAAGGTTTGGAAGATGGGGTTCACTAGACGGCATACAAAACTTATTCGAAGGACCCCATTTGGTGCCTTCGTCGACATGCAGACGTTCACAGTCGACGGGCGACTGCTAGCAGACATCATAAGATGTCACAATGGAGGCGACGAGTTCATTTTCTGCGGAAAGCCAGTTCTATTCAGTGCCGACGAAGTCGCACTCATTCTTGGACTTCCAGCTCATGGGAAGAAGATCGACACGTCCAGCCTATTGTTCAACGGAAGGTTGTTCAGACGGTTTGGCCAGGGTTTAGATCTTCGCCAAGAAGGTTTGGAGAAGTTAATATTTCAACTCCGATCATCTAAGGAACAGGAGGATGTCGAGGACACCGTCCGACTTTGGATCGCATACATGTTGGCCATGTTTTTGGCTCCAAAGTCTAATCAGAGATGTCCACGGTATCTCATCCAGCACTTGGATGACTTAAGTCAACTGGATAGCATCGACTGGGCTTCGGCATTGAAGGAGTTGATTGTTCTGGCTCTCCCAGAAATAGCTGCTTGCTTGCGTTCCGAGGAGCCGGTCCACTCAAAGAATGCAAAAAAAGTTAGGAGGCAGCCTACCCTGTTCGGATGCTCGGCAGCACTGGTGGTAAGGATTATTGAGACGCATAAGTCGTGTTCTTACTATAATTTTTTTTAATATTACATTATTTAATATCCAAAAAATATCATGTTCAGGCGTGGTTCCTCGAGCATACATCAATGCGAGCACCAGCATACCCGATAAACTGCCCCGGCTGTTGAAGTGGTATGACCACCAAATGAAGATCCAGTCGGTTCGGGTTGCTGACTTGCAGCCTCACGACTTGGTAAGCTAGTACATTGCTCCATTGCTCTGACCATAATTTTAACTTCATGCGTCAATATGTTCACTTAATATTAATTTGTTATCAACTTGCGTTGCAGATGGAGGGAGCTACTGTACCACTGTCAGAAGAGCGCTGGCTTCTCACTCAGCAGAATGTAGCATCCCCTCAACCAACAGATACATGCGCCCCTCAACCAACGGATAGCTGCGCAGGATGTGCCGAGTTGAGGACTGAATTGGAGTGCGTTAAGCATCAACTCGACGATGTCAGGCACAGGCTGTCCATTGCTGAGAGCCTCCTCAAATCACTGCTCAGAAAGGAAAGTACTGCAATAAATGAGGAGGACAAGGGAGACGGGAAAACAGAGAAGGTGCATTCCCTGGAGTTGGTCCTCCGCGAGCCTGGTAATGGAAATAGTGAGGAGAAGAAGATGGAGGAGGACCATTCATCCGAGTGTCCAATTGAGATGGGGAATGCAAAAGCAGAGGAGAAGATATTGGAGGGGGATTCATTGGATGAAAAAATAGAGAATGGGAATGGAAATAAAGATGAGTCCATATCCGATAATAAACTTGGCACCCCTGCGCCAAAGGGTGATAATATGGACATAGAAATCGTTGGAGTGCCTTCGCTTGTTAGGAGGGTTAAAAAAGAGCCGAGGAAGCGTAAGGCATCCACGGTCGTCGGAGAATGTTATGAGACAACCCGTCCTAAAAAGTCGGCGAAGACAGTGGGCATGTCAAAGCCCAACACAACGGTCGAAGATGACCAAATAATTATTCAAAATTTTTTGAGCGAACGACTAACCGACGAGATCGTCTACACCAATATGTTTTCTGGCGTTGTAACAAGGAAAAATCTTCAAGATCTCATTAACAATGAAATGATAATAGATGATGTAAGTATATCAAGAAACCTGTTCTAGTTGTTGATTTTAGAATTATATTAATCGGTTTACATTGCATTGGCAGATAATTGATGCCGGCCAGGAGTTTCTGCTGCGCAACTGGACAGAGCATCCGGACCGATACCATAAGTGCATATTTGCATCAGTTTTCGTATCCGCTCTGTGTCTGACTTCCTCATCACCTGCTCATGAACTCGCTGGAATCTCAGGGGCCTCGATATTTGACAATGTATCGGATGAAGATAAGGCCCAATTCCGGTTTCTTTTCACCATAATAAACTCTGATAACTCGCACTGGCATTTGGTTGCTGTCGACATGGAAAGAAAGGTGTTCATGCACCTGAATTCACTGAAACGCAACCCCAAGTACAAGGCCAATGCAAGGAAATGGCATACAATTCTTGGCCACATATTCCATATCTACTGCGATAAGAAGGAAGCGATGACTTGGCCGATGGAAGAGATTTCGGATTGCCCAAGCCAACCGACCGGATCGCTGGATTGCGGCCTATACTGTCTGAGATACATGGAATGTCTTGCTCGACGGGACAATCCTGATATGAAGATGGATTTCACGGATGAGGAAGTCAGAGTTTACCGCGACACTTAGCTGCGACGATATTGAGAGAGGGCCTGAACAAAAAGATTAGCGACATTGTCGAAAAATGTTCTTAATTTTTTTATTCTTCTTTGAATGAAAATTGAATGTAATTTATTCATATTAACAATGATTAATATTTAATGCAAATGCATAAATTTTATATTGCGAGCAGAGGTGTCCTCGATTCATTCCTTCATAGGCTTTCGCCGTTCAGGTGTCGCCGCGCTAAAATCTTTGTGTCTGTTTGCGAGTAATGTCGTAGGTTTCGCCGTTCGGGTGTCACCACGCAAGAGCTAGGGAGTCGTTAGCCAAGAGCTGGGGTGTCGTCGCGCTAAAATCTTCGGTGTCTGTTCGCGAATATTGGGATGTCGTATGTTTCCGCCGTTCGGGTGTCGCCGCGCAAGAGCTAGGAGTCGTTAGCCAAGAGCTGGGGTGTCGTCGCGCTAAAATCTTCGTGTCTGTTCGCGAGTACTGGGATGTCGTAGGTTTTTGCCTTCGGGTGTCGCGCGCAAGAGCTAGGGAGTCGTTAGCCAAGAGCTGGGGTGTCATCGCGCTAAAATCTTCAGTGTCCGCTCGCGAGTACTGGGATGTCATAGATTTTCCGTTCGGGTGTCGCCGCGCAAGAGCTAGGGAGTCGTTAGCCAAGAGCTGGGTGTCGTCGCGCTAAAATCTTTGGTGTCCGCTCGCGAGTACTAGGATGTCGTAGGTTTCGCCGTTCGGGTGTCGCCGCGAGAGCTAGGGAGTCCTTAGCCAAGAGCTGGGTGTCGTCGCGCTAAAATCTTCGATGTCGCTCGCGAGTACTGGGATGTCGTAGGTTTCCACCTTCGGGTGTCACCGCGCAAGAGCTAGGGAGTCGTTAGCCAAGAGCTGGGGTGTCGTCGCGCTAAAATCTTCGATGTCCGCTCGCGAGTACTAGGATGTCGTAGGTTTCCGCCTTTCGGGTGTCGCCACGCAGATCTAGGGAGTCGTTAGCCAAGAGCTGGGGTGTCGTCGCGCTAAAATCTTTGATGTCCGCTCGCGAGTACTGGAATGTCGTAGGTTTCGCCTTCGAGTGTCGCTGCGCAAGAGCTAGGGAATCGTTAGCCAAGAGCTGGGGTGTCTGCACTAAAATCTTCGGTGTCCACTCGCGAGTACTGGGATGTCGTAGGTTTCCACCATTCGGGTGTCACCTCAAGAGCTAGGGAGTCGTTAGCCAAGAGCTGGGGTGTCGTCGCGCTAAATCTTCGGTGTCCGCTCGCGAGTACTGGAATGTCATAGGTTTTCGCCATTCGAGTGTCGCCGCGCAAGAGCTAGGGAGTTGTTAGCCAAGAGCTGGGGTGTCGTCGCGCTAAAATCTTGTTGTCCGCTCGCGTACTGGGATGTCGTAGGTTTTCACCGTTCGGTGTTGCCGCGCAAGAGCTAGGGAGTCGTTAGCCAAGAGCTGGGGTGTCGTCGTGCTAAAATCTTCAGTGTCAACTCGCGAGTACTGGGATGTCGTAGGTTTTGCCGTTCGGGTGTCGCCGCGCAAGAGCTAGGGAGTCGTTAGCCAAGAGCTGGGGTGTCGTCGCGCTAAAATCTTCGATGTCCGCTCGCGAGTACTGGGATGTCGTAGGTTTTTGCCTTTCGGGTGTCGCCGCGCAAGAGCTAGGGAGTCGTTAGCCAAGAGCTGGGGTATCGTCGCGCTAAAATCTTCGATGTCCGCTCGCGAGTACTGGGATGTCGTAGGTTTTCGCTTCGGGTGTCGCCGCGCAAGAGCTAGGGAGTCGTTAGCCAAGAGCTGGGGTGTCATCGCGCTAAAATCTTCAATGTCCGCTCGCGAGTACTGGATGTCGTAGGTTTCCTCTTCGGGTGTCGCCGCGCAAGAGCTAGGGAGTCGTTAGCCAAGAGCTGGGGTGTCATCACGCTAAAATCTTCGGTGTCCGCTCGCGAGTACTGGGATGTCGTAGGTTTTTGCCGTTCGGGTGTCGCCGCGCAAGAGCTAGGGAGTCATTAGCCAAGAGCTGGGGTGTCGTCGCGCTAAAATCTTCGATGTCCGCTCGTGAGTACTGGGATGTCGTAGGTTTCTGCCGTTCGGGTGTCGCCGCGCAAGAGCTAGAGAGTCGTTAGCCAAGAGCTGGGGTGTCATCACGCTAAAATCTTGGTGTTCGCTCGCGAGTATTGGGATGTCGTAGGTTTTCGCCGTTCGGGTGTCGCCGCGCAAGAGCTAGGGAGTCGTTAGCCAAGAGCTGGGGTGTCGTCGCGCTAAAATCTTCGGTGTCCGCTCGCAAGTACTGGGATGTCGTAGGTTTTCGCCGTTCGGGTGTCACCGTGCAAGAGCTAGGGAGTCGTTAGCCAAGAGCTGGGGTGTCGTCGCGTTAAAATCTTCGATGTCCGCTCGCGAGTACTGGGATGTCGTAGGTTTCCGCCTTTTGGGTGTCCCCGCGCAAGAGCTAGGGAGTCGTTAGCCAAGAGCTGGGGTGTCATCGTGCTAAAATCTTCGATGTCCGCTCGCGAGTACTGGGATGTCGTAGGTTTCCACCGTTCGGGTGTCGCCGTGCAAGAGCTAGGGAGTCGTTAGCCAAGAGCTGGGGTGTCATCGCGCTAAAATCTTCGGTGTCCGCTCGCGAGTACTGGGATGTCATAGGTTTTCGCTATTCGGGTGTCGCCGCGCAAGAGCTAGGGAGTCGTTAGCCAAGAGCTGGGGTGTCGTCGTGTTAAAATCTTTGGTGTCCACTCGCGAGTACTGGGATGTCGTAGGTTTCTGCCTTTCGGGTGTCACCGCGCAAGAGCTAGGGAGTCGTTAGCCAAGAGCTGGGGTGTCGTCCGCTAAAATCTTTGATATCCGCTCGCGAGTACTGGGATGTCGTAGGTTTCGCCATTCGGGTGTCGCCGTGCAAGAGCTAGGGAGTCGCTAGCCAGGAGCTGGGGTGTCGTCGCGCTAAAAGCATTCATTTTACTGAAATAGACACCATATTTTGAAAGCACTTCATTTGCGACCAAGACACCCTAATTCAAAAGTTACGACACCCGTGTTTTATATATGCTCCTGTGTAAGTTGACTCAATACATAAGCATCAAATTCGTCCATCAAAGCTTCAGAAGGCGGTACACTTCTCTCCAGGTCCTCTTCGGTATTAATTGACTGCAAACAAGTCTGCCTAATGCTTGAAGCAGCTCTTTCCTTGACCTGATTTTTTTTTGATCTTTTTGACTTCTTCTCGACTCCACTCTTTAATCTGTTCTCTCTTGGGCGACCTTTCGTCCTAATTTGTTCAGGATCTTGAATTACAAGCTCTATACGTGGTTGAGCTGCGCAGTTGGCATCAACGGCAATTTTGAATATAGGTGTTAGACCATCCATTACTACATTAAATGCATCTTCAGACATGGAGGCTATCTCTGCGAGCTTCATCATCCGATGACTCAGCAAACTATATCTACAATAATAACATAATATTAATGAAAACAAATATTAAGATATTTTAATTAAAAATTTGTCACTGCGTACCGTGATTTTCGTGTGCTTTTATCATAACCTTCAGTATTGCAGTTGAATTCGTCGAATTGGTATTTCATGTCCTTGCACCATCTCTTCAAGAAGTATTTATCTGGTAAACGAAATACGTCACTTTGATGAAGAACCAACAAGGCATGCCTACACAGGTACCCCTTGAACTGAAAGGATCGGCACTGGCATTGGACATCCTCAATATTTCTATCGTATGACACGATATAATCTTTGATCATCTCCTTGCCGATTCCATCGACTTCAATCCTTTCATACGACTTAACGGAATATACGCAATAGTTGCCAGCTTCCTTGATCAATTTTGTATTTGATGCAGCCATTTCAAGGATCTCATTTAAAATTTTTTGAAAATGCGCCTTGTATACCTTCCTGCAGCTTGTCTCTCAAAATGTGATGATGTCTTTAGGAAAGCAATCGTTTGCAACGTCCTATTATCTTTCTCATTTTCGGCCTCGTATCTTTTTTCCAAGGCATCTTCGTACTTACTTATGAACTCCGTTAGTGTTGTCTTTGAATTTATAAACCCATCGAAGAAGTGATTAATGCCCTCGCTCCTTTGTGAAGATGACATCCCTTTCAAAATTTTGTCAACATAAAAAAGCGTTTAATGCGAACATGAACCAAAGACAATGACATACAAACATGCGAAGAATGTATCCTTTAGGTAAACTGGGACCCATTTATCCCGACATTCGTAAAGGACATTGAACCAATCTATAGACTTGCATTCTTTATATTTCTCCATAACATGTGCCCACCTTTCCTCGAATGACTGTTTGGTCAATGAATCATATATCGCCTCATCGAAATCAACCATAAACTTAGGATTTGCCATGCAAATGTGGCTAATCTTTTCAGGTATCTTCTTCAATATATGCCAAAGACAAAATCGATGTCGTGTGTTAGGAAAAACTTCTTTGACAGCAGCCTCGATTGCCTTATCTTGGTCAGTTATTATGGCAATAGGTGCTTGACCACCATTTGCATCCAGCCATGCCTGAAAAAACCCATTTATATGTCTCAGTAATCTCATCAGACAACAATGCGCATCCAAGCAAGGTGGACTGTCCATGATGGTTGACCCCGACGAATGGACAAAAAGGCATTTGATATCTATTTGTCAAGTACGTTGAGTCAAAGCTTAGAACATCACCGAAGTATGTGCATGCCAATCTTGACCTTGGATGAATCCAGAAGACAGACCTCAAATGACCATTATCATTGAGGTCTAAGGTATAGAAGAAATTGGGATTTCTGAGTTGCATTTCGGCGAAATGAATTACCATCGACTGAGCATCTCCTTCTTTGAGCTTAGACTGACGTTCGCAATAAATGAAGTTACGAGCATCCTTCTCGGTGAAATCCAATTGTCTTCTGCCCCCTTTTCTCCTTGCTATGGCAGAGTATATCTGAGTCGTCGGAACATTCACGGCATGTAAATTGCTAATCTCTGCCTTCTCTGGTGTGCTGATCCTCCTATGCGACCGTAGATAACCAGTTGATGTTATGGACATCCCATGGTTATGTTCTAGAGAAACCTCATCCAATATCCACTTACTACTTGTAGCATTCAGTCTTGCTTTTATGGATGTCATACAATCAACTTTCCCAGTATCCCTATGATTCATCATACTCTTCTCTGTTTTTCTAGATTTTCCTTGCCTTCAACACGCCAGGTGCTTGAAGCATAGTTATTTTTTGTTGTTGGCCCTGCTACACACTGTTGTGATTCCAAAACCAACTTGTCTCGCGTATCCATTGTAGAATGTGTATACATCATCTGCTGAATTGAATTCCATTCCATTTGAGGAACTACAGTATCATCCACTGCATTTGGAGCGACTGGTGAAGGTGCACGGCCTGGAGTGTTATCGATTTCTTTCCGATCTACAATTTCAGCATCAACTATGAAAATATAGGCACGCAGTCATGAACAATGATATCCATAGATTTAGTTGTCAATATATGCTGACAAAGGATTAGAATTTAGGACACGAAGGTTAATACAATATGACAACCCAGTTATCATCTGACGACACCCTGGCTTTAAGGCGACGACACCCGTGGGTTCACTATTAATGCACGTGTGTCGTAGCATTGGTGCTAGGGTGTCATGAGATTTGAACTGGGGTGTCGCGAAGGAGATTCGGCCGAATTCGACAAGGGGGTGTCACGGGGGTTCTCTCTGGGATTAGTTCTAAGCAGGGTGTCGTTGCCTTAAAGCTAGGGTGTCGTGAGCTTTCAACTGGGGTGTTTCGAAGGAGTTTTCGGTCAAAATCCAATTCTCCTGGGGTGTCGTAGGGATTCTCTGCGCGGTCAGTTCTAAGCACAGGTGTCGTCGCCTTAAAGCTAGGGTGTCGTGAGCTTTCAACTGGGGTGTCTCGAAGGAGTTTCGGCCGAAATCCAATTCTCCTGGGGTGTCGCGGGGATTCTCTGCGGTCAGTTCTAAGCACGGGTGTCGTGGCATTGGTGCTAGGGTGTCGTGAGATTTGAACTGGAGTGTGCGAAGGAGTTTCGGCCGAATTCGACAAGGGGTGTCGTGGGGGTTCTCTCCATGATCAGTTCTAAGCACGGGTGTCGTCGCCTTAAAGCTAGGGTATGTGAGCTTTCAACTGGGGTGTCTCGAAGGAGTTTCGGCCGAAATCCAATTCTCCTGGGGTGTCGCGAGGATTCTCTGCGCGGTCAGTTCTAAGCACGGGTGTCGTGGCATTGGTGTAGGGTGTCGTGAGATTTGAACTGGGGTGTCGCGAAGGAGTTTCGGCCGAATTCGACAAGGGATGTCACGGGGGTTCTCTCCGTGATCAGTTCTAAGCACGGGTATCGTCGCCTTAAAGCTAGGGTGTCGTGAGCTTTCAACTGGGGTGTCTCGAAGGAGTTTCGGCGAAATCCAATTCTCCTGGGGTGTCGCGGGGATTCTCTGCACGGTCAGTTCTAAGCACGGGTGTCGTCGCCTTAAAGCTAGGGTGTCGTGAGCTTTCAACTGGGGTGTCTCGAAGGAGTTTCGGCCGAAATCTAATTCTCCTGGGGTATCGCGGGGATTCTCTGCGCGGTCAGTTCTAAGCACGGGTGTCATGGCATTGGTGCTAGGGTGTCGTGAGATTTGAACTGGGGTGTCGCGAAGGAGTTTCGGCCGAATTCGACAACGGGTGTTGCGGGGGTTCTCTCCGTGATCAGTTCTAAGCACGGGTGTCGTCAGATGAGAGCTAGGGTGTCGTGAAGTTTCAACTGGGGTGTCACGAACGACGACAGCACCGACTCAGGCTATTAACGACACCCCAGTTCTCATCTGACGATACCCTAGCTTTAAGGCAACGACCCGATGACGTGACTATTAAAGTGGGGTGTCGCGGGGATTGTTCTCCATATGGGGTGTCGCGGGCCTTCTCACCGTGGTCAGTTATAACCACGGGTGTCGTCAAATGAGAGCTAGGGTGTCGTGAAGTTTCAACTGGGGTATCGCGAACGACGACAGCACCGACTCAGGCTATTAACGACACATCAGGGGTGTCATAGCTTTAACGGGAATATAGGCCGAACCACTCTGACGACACCCCAGTTCATGAGGGATAACATCCTAGTTAAAACAGTTATGACATTCGTGCTTACAAAACAGTAAACTCTAAACAGTTATGACTCCGAGAATGTCAACTGTTTTGTTCTAAGGAAGTTATCCGCGCATTAAACGGTTTGGTGACGCATTAACTAACTCTAACCAGAAAAAACAGTTGGTGTAATAAAGGAGCTTTACAAAGAAGTGGGAAGAAGGACTTTTTACTTTATGCTGCGGACGACATTTCCTCCAGAAGTTTTTGTACAAAGACTCCAGTAGCCAGGTATTCCAGCTTCGAAGCTGAAATATTTTCTTTCGACCGGAGTCTCAGAGCGAGGGCGACGGTTCATGCTCAACTGATTCCGGTGATGCTTCCGAAATCCAGAGCGAGGTGGAAGAAAGAGTTCTTCTTGCACAAATGAAATCCAACGTAAAATAGCGCTAGGATGGAAGGAAAGGGCATTTTTGTTCGTACGCTAATTTAAAAAAAATGTGAACTGCTTTAAATGCCCGTCACGTTCAGAACGTTACATCGTAGCAGGGCCATACCGTCCGGCACCATCATCCATGTAGGCTCCATGTGGACTAATCAGAAGAGGCAGTGCAGCCCACGTAGACCTTGCTGCACGGGGGCGATGTATAAGACTTTTCCTTACTTCTAAGAGATAAGCAAAATCTTTTGAACCTTTTTTTTTTTTTTTTTTTATGCCACATGATGTTCTGCATAAAGAGCTGGAGTATTATAGGCATGTGCTGAATTGAATTTGGAACAACCAAACTCTTGGCAAGACGAAAATTGAACCCATGCAATTATAAAATTGTGTTAGGTAAACAATAGCGCTATATCTTCCAATTGAACACATAAAAATATAGAAAATGAATTTTCAATCATCAATTAGGCCAGGCTTTGATCTATGAAGGTCGGAAAAAAGTGATTAAAAATTATTTTCCTAATGAGATGGTCTTATCAATTTTAATATAGTATCTGTATAACTATTAATTTTTTTATTCAAATTATTAGAATTTTTTTTGTATGGGGTTAAAAATATATACATAAAAAGTTATAGAAGTAAATTTTTTTATTCAAATTTTTAGAATTTTTTGTGTATTTATTTGTATTTTTAAATCAAGGATAAAATATTACATGTATAACTATTAATGACATTTCAAATAAGTTTAATACAAAAAAATGAAAAAATCATTAATGGGAAAGAGTGTTGGAGAAGATGTTAGATCTATATCCCACTATACTGTTGCTATTATTTAATATTTGGTATTAGTAAAATTATTTAATATTTTATTAATTTTTTGTTTTATTTTCTTTTTGTTTTTGAATAATTTTGGTATTCAACCTCTAATAGCTCATCTCTCGGTTGATAATTTGAAAGGCAGAGGGAAAAGATGAAATCATTCATTTGAGAAAAAAGGATAAAAATCACACATCAAACACCGTCCAACAGGATGGAAGATTATACAAATATTTTTACCTCCTCAAACCTTATATTAAATGCACCCTATGAAATAAAATTGCTGAATGAGAAACAGGGATTAAACATGACAAATAGGAATCTTTTTTTTAAAGATAAGAATAATTAGGATTGATGTGGCTGATCCAACGCCGTTAGAGAATCATGAAGGAAGAAAACTGACGGAGCCCCCCTTCGGCCTCAGCTCCCAACACCCATCCATGGCATTGCTCCGTCATAATGAAGAAAGAGAATAAGAGGACACTTATGTGCGTGGGTTTCCCAAAGGCCACCTTACGTCATTAATGTTCGGTCGAGTCAATGGGCTGGAGCCTTTAATGGTGCAGAAATGGTCATAATGGCTTGAAAGCATTTAATGGAAAGAAGTGTCGCGAGCATCTTTCTTTGGCTCTCCTTCCTAACCTCCAGGACCGACCCCTCCTGGGCCGACCCCTCCCCTCCGCCCCCAGGGCCGACCCCTCTAGGCCGACCCCTCCTGGGCCGACCTCCCAGGCCGACCCCTCCAGGGCGAGGGCCCCTCCAGGGCCGACCCCTCCTGGGCCGACCCCTCCAGGCCGACCCCTCCAGGGCCGACCCCTTCAGGGCCGACCTCCCAGGGCCGACCAGGGCCGACCCCCAGGGCCGACCCCTCCGGGGCCGAACCCCGACGGCCGACACCTCCAAGCTGCCAAGCTCCCTCGCCGTGAACAGTGCCATGCAAGCTCATCCAAGGGCATGAGCAGGGCCACGCAAGCACTCCATACTCAACACTCTACGAGGGATAGTTGGCTTCAACTCAACATCATCCTTCTTCTCCAATGGCTGTACCTTGGGACCCACACGACTAACTTTGTCACCCATCACTGTCCGCATAGGACAACCAAAAAGGTGACGTAGGGGACATGTTTGGCAAGCACCGTAACGATCGGCCATGCCCTACGACCACCTACTCTGACAGGACACGGCCTACAGCTTGACACGTCATATGGAGGTAAGCTCCACTGTACTGACATCAATTAATGCTCTGACAAGTGATCACGCCCCAAGCCCACGGATTTCAGGCATCTATAAAAAGGTAAGAGGGACCTCGACCAGGGGGAGAGGTAACACACTCATAACACTCCTAAACGCTCACACAGAGAGAGCTCCTCTCTGGGCCTCTCTCTCTTTTTTCTTTCGAGCTTCCTCAAGCTCACGGCTAATGCCCAGACCACTGACTTGAGCGTCGGAGGATCCCGCTGGGGCCCCCTCCGGCCCCCGGGACTTGCTTGCAGGCGCGAGGAGCTCACTGGAGAAGACGACCGCACGCTCGAGGCCGGTGATTTGGCATCATCAGATTGGCGCACCAGGAAGGGGGGATCAACGATGCTAGTTTGCAGATCCTCATCCCTTTTTATCAAAACGGTGGATCGTGAAGATGGTGGATTGTGAAGATTTTACCAATTAAGCTGGGGGCACCTTCAACGAGCTGAGCAGCAGGAGGCCAGCCTTTCATTCCATCATCACCACTATCTCAAACCATTCAAACAGACATATTGCCACTCATCCTACAAATCCAAACATTGACGGTGGCTGTCCAAAAGCTCTAGAAGCAACATCTTATGACCACGCAACAGTGAGCAAAAGCTTCTACTCGCCCTTTGGTCACTGCCCAGGCCAGCCATCCTTCATCCTGCTGGGAACCTCCCCAGCAAGAGGTCCAACATCATCAAGCCCATCAGCGACTTAAAGCTCAGAGAGCCACCACTCACCGCACAAGCAGCCCTCTCTCCCATGGACAACGATGCAGAGGAAGGTCCAGCCATGGCTCCGGTTCCTGACTCTGCCCCGAGGCATCAGCTCTTCTCCAGACCCGACGCTAGCACCTTGGCTTCAGATCCAGCCCCGGAGGCTCCCGTTTTCATGCTCCTGGCACCACATCCCCAAGCGCTAGGCAAGCTTCTCTTCCTCTCTGCCACATCCTAGGTCCGAGTGAAAGCTCCCAAAGCAGCCGCGTCCAGATGCATTACATGCACCCATGCACGTAATGAGACTTCATAGGAGAGAGAAGGACCGTGGAAGCTGGAGGGCTCCTTACCTTGGATCAATGTCGAGGCTGCCCAAATCCTATAACTCCTAGCAACATCCTCTCCTAACCGTCGACTTCAGGACTCTCCCAGCCGCTCATCTTCAACAACCGTTGGCTGCTCGGGCTTCTCTCGGCGACCCCTAGCTCCCGAGTTCGACTCCGACTCTTGTCCGTGGCTCCGCTCCAGCGTCCCTGGCTCTGGATCCCATCTCTCTCTTCACTGCACTCCAAAGATGGGTCCCCAGCTTCATTTCGGAAAGGAGCTGGTCATCAGCCGACTCTAGGCTCCGTCCCAACTTGATTCACTGGGGGGCAGACCACCAGCGGGCGGAGATGCTCAAATCCACATAGGGAAAACAGGGGTGCTACATGAGCTAAGTACGATGCACCTAAGACAATTTTCTTTCATTGACACTTAAAAATGTCATGCAGGGAAGACCAACCTTGTATCAGCCTTCAAGACCAACCTCGTGTTGGCGTTTCAAAAGCCGACCCCGGTCGGCACCAAAGCCCTGGGCCAGCCAGGCATGAAGCCCAGTGTACCACTGGCAGAGCGGTGTACCACCGGCTCTCAGCAACAAAAGCCCGACCTCGGTCGGCACCAAAGCCCTAGGCCAGCCAGGCATGAAGCCCAGTGTACCACTGGCAGAGCAGTGTACCACCAGCTCTCAGCAACAAAAGCCCGACCCCAGTCGGCACCAAAGCCCTGGGCCAGCCAGGCATGAAGCCCAATGTACCACTGGCAAAGCGGTGTACCACCGGCTCTCAGCAACAAAAGCCCGACCCCGGTCGGCACCAAAGCCCTAGGCCAACCAGGCATGAAGCCCAGTGTACCACTGGAAGAGCGGTGTACCACCGGCTCTCAGCAACAAAAGCCCAACCCCGGTCGCACCAAAGCCCTAAGCAGCCAGGCATGAAGCCCAGTGTACCACTGGCAGAGCGGTGTACCACCGGCTCTCAGCAACAAAAGCCCGACCCCGGTCAGCACCAAAGCCCTGGGCCAGCCAAGCATGAAGCCCAGTGTACCACTGGCAGAGCGGTGTACCACCGGCTCTCAGCAACAAAAGCCCGACCCCGGTCGGCACCAAAGCCCTGGGCCAGCCAGGCATGAAGCCCAGTGTACCACTGGCAGAGCGGTGTACCACCGGCTCTCAGCAACAAAAGCCCGACTGTTGGCCCAGATGGCAACCCAAGAGGGGGGGGGGGTGAATTGGGTTCTTAAAAATTTAAGACTTTTTAACCTTAATTGATTAGTTAGCAAGATGTGCAAGTGAGTGAAATAACTAATAAGCAATGCACAAGCAGTTAATAAAGAGAGATAGAGATAGAGAAAATTAGGCACGGCAAACACAAGATAATTTTATAGTGGTTCGGCGCAACCAGCACCTACGTCCACTCCCAAGATTCACTTGGGTCCACACTATAATCTCTCTAGATTACAGCCGAGTTGTTTTACAAGCTCACAACTCAAACTTGTTGTTTTACCGGGTGCACAACGAACCCAGCTGGTTTTAACTCGGGCTTACCAGCACAAAACCCTACACGTTGTTTTTCTTTGGGCTCACAACTAACCCAACACAAGCACTCCGGCTTGCAACGAGGTATACCAACCTCCACTAATTCAATCCACTGATTGAATCAGCAAACAAATAATAATGATAGAGTTTGAATGATAATGTGCTCCCCTTGAGCAGATATACAAATTAAGTACAAATATTAAAAGGTTAGAAAAGCCTGATTGTATTTGCAGATGGTGGATGCTTGGGCTTTCTTCCTTCTTCTCTTCAACTCCTCTAGAAGTGTTGAATCACGCCTCAGCTAGATTCTTGACCGTTGAAGACTTTGGAGTTGAGATGAAGCTTTTCCCTCTTTTGAAAATCCGCGATTTGACCTTTGAAACGCACTTGGATTTTCTTCGGGCTTTTGTGGAAAGATGAGAAGGAGTAGACGAATCTTTCACTTGGATTTCACTCCTTTTGAATCACTCTTCGTTGAGCTAAAAGATTTTTTCAAAATGCTCTGTTTTTCCCTCTTTTCAAATGATATTCTTTTCTCTCTTTTTGATTTTCTCTGGGTTTTTTTGATTTGAAAAGAACTCCTCTATTTATAGAATCTGCAAAAATATATCCGTTAGAGACAAGGAAAAATAGCCGTTATTTAAAAATCTAACCGTTGGGGCTGATGTGTCATCCGTAAAAATCGCGCCCAGATTTGCTGGAGTCGACTCATGCTTTTCCCGAGTCGGCTCGAGCTCATTTTACCAAAAATAGAAATATTAGGGGTCGACTCGAAAAGGTGAAGTGTCGACTCCTGAAAGTCGGGAGTCGACTCGTGAAAGGCTTGGGGTCGACTCGAGAGTGCTCAGAAAAACACTCTTCTGGTGTCTGAGCGGAGTCGACTCGCACAGTCCAGGAGTCGGCTCGACAGAATCAGGGGTCGACTCGACAATTTCATGGGTCGACTCGACACAGATGCACATTTCTGTACACTGAGCGGAGTCGACTCTGAAACTCAGGAGTCGGCTCCGGAACGTATCAAAAATCAGAAATTTTTCTGATTGACATTAAAATCGTTCCAGATTCATTTTAGTTCATTGTTTTGATATGAAATCAATAGAATTAATCTTTAGAAGTGATTCATGAACTAATCCATAAGCTTTTGAATAAAACATGAATTATAACATTTCTTTTCGAAAGTTTGAATATTGAGTTTAAAGTCACTTTCAAAATTGATTAAAGTTAAACTTGAGCATTTCATTCTCATTGATTGTTCAAAGTAAATTTGTTGCTTCATTTTCATAAACTCATTACATCCTTTAATAAACTCAATGGCTTTTAGTAATCATCAAAATCAAAAGGATTGGATCATATAATTTTTCATAATCTTTCAACAATCTCCCCCTTTTTGATGATGACAAAAATATTGAGTTTGTTCATGATTGATTAGTGAATTAATTTTGTTTTCATAGTTAAGTTTAGGCTCCCCCTTAATGAGGTAGCTCCCCCTATGAAACTTAATTAATTAACTCATTGTTTATCTCATTTTGTCACAATCATAGAACTATAAAATTCTCCCCCTTTTTTGTTATCAACAAAAAGATAGAGAGTCACAAACATTCATTCAAATTTCATTGAAATAAGAAATTTAGAATTCATTTCATTTAAAAGTCTAATACATCAAAATGTTCAGTACATTGATTTCATAAAGAAAGCATAAAAACTTCAGAACAAAGCAAGGATTGAAACTCTAGTAACTCAAAAATGAGTTCTTACAATTCTAGTTAGATGATCAACTATATTTTTCATTCCTTCAGATTGAATTTTTACATAGTCCTTGAGTCTTTCATCCACAAACGTGCACGCACTCTGAATTTTGTCTTGAAGCTCCGCGTTGCACTTGGAATATGTCTCCCCATCTCCACATATATCCTTAAGTTCTTCAAAAATATTCTTGAGATCACCACTTAAGGATGCCGATGAAGATCCGAGAGTGGACTCAATCTTTGAAATACGATCATCAAGAGAATAAAGTGTCTCTCTCAAATGCATAAATTTATTCTCAAATTCAGTTTTAAGCTTATCTGATTGATCTTCAAGTAAGGCTTTGAGTTGCAAAATTTGTTGATCTGAAAAACTAGCAGAAGATGAAGTCGGAACAAAAGTTGGAGCAGGGGCTGGAGCAGAGGCAGAAACCAAAGGACTCGGAGGTGCAGGCGAGGGATGTCTAACAGAGGGTCCTGCAGCCTCAGTTTCTATAGCTCTATCTTCTGTACTCCTTTCCTTTCCCATTTACCATTCTTTTTGACAAACCCCATCCTATGAATTGTTGCCAGACTATAAAAATCAGTGTGTCTTAAATTCTTCATTGGTTCATTATCAGAAATCACCACACCCTGGCTTCGAAAAATCAAAGTAAGTATCATCCCATAAGGCAGACTGGATTTCCTTTTCCCTCCACAATGCTATATACCACAGAATCATGCTGGGAAGATTGATAGGCTTGCCTGTCACTATGGCGTCCATTACAAAAACATCTCTCTCAGAAACATAATCAAATCTACCCGTTTTAGGAAATAGAATCCTACTGCAGATATTATGAAGCAATCTCAGCTCTAAGGACAGCTGATTAGCAAGAATCTCTTCAAATCCAACCACATCCCTGTTTAATAATCTGGATAAAGCTGGGGCGCGGTCATCAGAAGAAAATGTGGAGGTGCCAGACAAAGGTAAATCCAATAATCTAGACAAGATCTCAGCAGTCACTGAAATTCTTACTCCTCTCACATTGCTAATAAGCCCATGGTCTCCTCTAGACAAATTTTTGTAAAATTCTTTAACTAAAGAGAGATAAGTCGGGCACTCAAGAGAGCAAACTTTCTCCCAACCCATCTCGATTAACTGTCTCCCAACAAGAAAGCCCTCATTCTCAAACAATTCAAAATCCACCTTCCTACCAGTGGTAATGATCCTATCTGCTAGTCGATCTACCTGGGAGGACGTGGCAGCAGGAGCAGCAGTTGGGGTAGAAGCAGATGAGGTGGAGTCCGAGCTTGGAGAAGGCTCTCGCACGGGACGCTTCACCGGCTTCTTCACGGAACGCTTTCTCTTGATGCCACCCGCCACAACACTCGATCCTCTAGTTTTAGGAGCCATTTGATGATTGGAGGTGATAATCAGGGATTATTGGAAGTTTGGAAGATTTGGAGAGAGTGGAGAGAGTATTTTTCGATTTGGGGACGAATAGAATGAGCGACGAGTCGACTGCCCTAGAAAAATCAATTTGGGACCACCTCGAGTCGGCTCGCGCAAACCCAAGTGTCGACTCGGCACAGACACAGAAAGTCCGTCCCGACATGGAGTCGACTCGCGCCAGAGAGGGGTCGACTCGAGAGTTTCAGTTGAAACCGGGAGTCGACTCCGATACGCATCGAGTCGGCTCCGAGACCATTTCAGACCAAAAACATGAAATTTCTGAAATGTGTCCGGAAAATGATCATAAAAATTGATAAATAATCATTGGATATGAGTGAATCAATTAGATATGAATTCTAGATAAGATTTCCTTAAGATTTGAGGATTTGAAAGAATTCTAGATATATTTCCTTAGAGGTTTCAAATTTATTCAAAGGGATTACAAATTCCTAATTCTCCTCTAAGATAACAAAATCTTTCTTCATTTAAAGGTTTAGTGAATATGTCAGCTAATTGTTCTTCAGTGTTTACATAATCTAAACAAATTTCATTATTAGCTACATGTTCCCTTATAAAATGATATCTAATTTCTATGTGTTTTGTTCTTGAGTGTTGAATTGGATTTTTAGTTAGATTAATTGCGCTAGTATTATCACATCTTATGGGTGTCTTATCAAGTGTGATACCATAGTCTTCAAGTTGTCGCTTAATCCATAGGATTTGCGCACAGCAACTTCCAGCTGCTACATATTCAGCTTCAGTAGTTGATAATGCAACTGAATTTTGCTTTTTGCTAAACCATGTGATTAAGTTACTTCCTAAGAAATGGCATGCACCACTTGTGCTTTTTCTATCTAATTTACATCCAGCATAATCAGAATCTGAATATGCAATTAGATTTAATGTGGAATCTCTAGAATACCATAAACCTACATTTTTAGTTCCACTTACATATCTTAGTATTCTTTTAACAGCTATTAAATGTGATTCTTTAGGTTCAGATTGAAATCTAGCACATAAACATACTGAAAACATAATGTCTGGTCTACTTGCTGTTAAATAAAGAAGGGATCCGATTATACCTCGATAATACTTTTGGTCAACCTTTTTACCTTCTTCATCTTTGTCCAGCTTGCATGAAGGACTCATTGGAGTTCCGAGGGGTTTCATTGATTCCATACCAAACTTTTTGAGTAGTTCTCTTGTGTATTTGGTTTGGTTGATAAAGATTCCCTCTTTGCTTTGTTTGATCTGGAGTCCAAGGAAGAAGTTGAGTTCTCCCATCATGCTCATCTCGAATTCTCCCTGCATCAACTTTGCAAATTCTTGACAAAGAGAATCGTTAGTAGCACCAAAAATAATGTCATCTACGTATATTTGTACTACAAGTAAATCTTTACCTTTTCTTTTCAAAAACAAGTTTTATCAACATTTCCTCTTGTAAAATCATTTTCTATTAAGAATTTACTTAACCTATCATACCAAGCTCTAGGTGCTTGTTTCAAACCATATAAAGCTTTGTGCAATTTAAAAACGTGATTTGAAAACTCGTGATCTTCAAAACCTGGTGGTTGTTCTACATAAACTTCTTCATTTATAAATCCATTTAAAAATGCGCTTTTTACATCCATTTGAAATAAGTTAAATTCATATGACATGCAAATGCAAGTAATAGCCTAATGGCTTCTAATCTAGCTACAGGTGCAAAGGTTTCATCAAAATCAATACCTTCCTCTTGATTATATCCTTTAGCAACCAATCTAGCTTTGTTTCTAATTACAATGCCATTTTCATCTAGTTTATTTCTAAAAATCCATTTTGATCCTATTACTGAATGATTTTTAGGTCTTTCAACTAAGGTCCAAACATTATTTCTTGTAAATTGATTTAGTTCTTCTTGCATAGCTAACATCCAATTATTATCTTTTTCAGCTTCTTCTATAGTTTTAGGTTCAATTTGTGATACAAATGCAAGATGATTACTAATATTTCTCATGTATGATCTAGTCCTTATTCCTTGAGATGGATCGCCTATAATCAATTCCTTAGGATGACTATGAGCATATCTCCAGTCTCTTGGAAGATCTACATCATTATGATCAATATTGACATCATCGTCCTTATGTGAATCATCATCTTTAGCTTCTTGTTCATGATCAGAAGATACTTCAATATTAAGTTTTTCAAGATCTTTTTCAATTATGTTTGTATCTTCCTCATCATCAATCTTTTCAGATCCAGTTGCTAAAGACTCATCAAAAACTACATGAATGGATTCTTCAACTACTAAGGTTTTCTTGTTAAATACTCTATAAGCTTTACTAGTTGTTGAATATCCTAAAAAGATTCCTTCATCAGATTTAGCATCAAATTTTCCTAAATTGTTTTTACCATTATTATGAATGAAACATTTACATCCAAATGCATGAAAGTATTTTATATTTGGTTTTCTTTCATTCCATAATTCATAAGGTGTTTTCTTTAATATTGGTCTTATTAAAGCTCTATTTAAGATGTAACATGCTGTGTTAATTGCTTCCGCCCAAAAATACTTTGGTAAGTTGCTTTCACATAGCATGGTACGGGCCATGTCTTCTAGAGTCCTATTTTTTCTTTCAACTACACCATTTTGCTGTGGAGTCCTAGGGGCTGAAAAATTATGATTAATTCCATTTTCAGTGCAGAAACTTTCAAATAAGTGATTTTCAAATTCTGTTCCATGATCACTTCTTAGAGATACTATAGTAGTGTTTTTCTCATTTGTGACTTTCTTGAAGAATTTCAGGAATATCGAGAAAGTCTCATCTTTGTGAGCTAAAAACATTACCCAAGTATATCTAGAATAATCATCTACAATCACTAGACCATATTTCTTTCCTCCTAGACTTGTGGTTCTAGTTGGTCCCAAAAGGTCCATGTGAAGTAGCTCTAAAGCCCTAGAAGTTGAAACAATGTTTTTAGATTTAAAAGAACTTCTAGTTTGTTTTCCAAATTGACATGCATCACATATTTTATTATTTTCAAAATCTAGTTTAGGTAATCCTTTAACTAAATCCATTTTAATTAGTTTTGAAATAAGGTGTGTGCTTGCATGACCTAATCTACGATGCCACAACCAACTAATTTCATTTATGTTAGCATTGTCAGCAATTAAGCAATGATCACTCAAAGATAATTTTTCTAAGTCAACTAAGTAAACATTGCCATGTCTATAACCAGTAAATACAATGCTATCATCAATAGAATTAGTTACAGTGCATATAGAAGATTTAAATGAAACAAAATTTTTATCACATAATTGGCTTATACTAATTAGATTATGCTTCAAACCATCAACATAAAGTACATTATCAATAACTATAGATGGAGTTATGCGAACTTTACCAAGGCCCATAATTTGACCTTTACCG